>OMKP01023111.1:2744-25269 GCA_900302375.1 Bathygadus melanobranchus
GCGGTGTCGGCCATGCTGTGCGAGGTGGCCGGCAGCCATGTGAGGAGTGGCAGAGTGCACGATGAGGAGGTCAAAGGTGACATGGAGTTTGACGTGGCGCTCTGCGAAACGCAGCTGATTCAAAGGACTCTGCAGCTCTGCCATCTCTTGCCTCCGGGCTTTGTCCCGGTGAGTCAGTATTTTCGTGTAGGCCTACACCACCACTGTGTATGCGGCCCATCGAGCATCTCTAGAACACACTTGATATTGTCTATGAGCTGTCCTCCACCACCCCCCTTCCTGCACTTACTAGAGGTGTTGAAATTAGCCTTACATCATTACCTCTGTTTCCCCGCTGACACAAGAAGCTGAGTGATGGGATAGGGCTCATCCAGTCTCCTTATCTCTCCTCCCTCCCCATCGCTCGCTCTCTCTCCCTCCCTCTCCTTGTTACTCACACCTATCCTCATTCTTATCACTGTACGTGTGTGACTATCGTCTTTCTCTCTCGCTCGCTCTTCCCCCTCTCTCTCCTACTCTTCCTCCGTATCTCTTTCCATTTCCTCATTCCCTCTTCTCTCTCTGTCTGTCTCATTATCACTCTCCCTCCTCTCTTTCTATGTCTGTCTGTCTGTATCTACCTCTAACTCTGTCTCTCCAGCTGTGTCTATCTAACTCTCTACCTCTCTCCCCCCAGCCCTGCCAGTCGTCCTATAATTTTGCCCTGGATGCAGTGGACAGTCTGGTGCACTGTGGCATCCTGGTCATGGAGGAGGTAAGGAGGGGGGAGCCGCTCCTCAAATCGTCTGCTTCAGCATGTCTCCAGTCACCCCTCCTGTGTGTTATTCCGAGCGAATCACATTGTATTTAGCACTTGTTTTGGTGAAATTGCGTTGTAATAAGCACAGGCTTTTATGAGACAGAGATCCCTTTGTAATCAGTACCCACTTCATCCCTTGTACGGCACATGTGGAGTCATATGATCCGCATAGCCTCTTAAAGCAGCACTTTCTAGAATGTTGTTATTCAGCGCCAGGGATCTTTACAATCATAGCCGAACAAGAAAGGATGTACTATGTACCACCACTACTATGTAATTAATTTCGACCTTCATTTCCCCTCTGGGATGATTAATGTACGTGTCTATCTATCTAAGTAAGCTATGTTTACCACTTTTGTGATTTACTTTTGTAAGTGTGGCTTACAGGTCAGGGCGGATGGACAAACTTATTTAGGGCAATGGCTGCCATTATTCTATTATTTGAAGTTATTGAGTTCATAATTGTCCCTTAGCATATGGAACACTTTGAGTGCAATTAAGTCCCTCTCACACATGCATTCTATACCAGAAATGTTCCGGAACATTTCCTGCATGGGGTCACGTGAATGGGAACAGGGATCGAAATCCTGGATCGAAATCTGTTCTACCAATTTAACCAACTCAAGGCCTAGTGATCTTCTTGGAACGTGTTGTGAGCGAAAGCCGCAACATTGCAGGGAGCAGCGTTTAAAGGGTCACGTCCATCTGATGCAAGATGTTTTCACATGGAACGAGCCAACCAATCACAAGACTCAGCTGACGACTTATTTGCATTCGCGACATTTATCTTAAGGCACCAAGGCTTTTTGGGTGATTAGATAACAATATCAGTACGACAACTATTGTTTGCTCCCTTTTTCAAGAAGATTCAGAAATAAGGGAGCTCCTCTCAGTTCTTCTTCTGTTGAGTTTTATGGCAGCTGGCATCCATAAGTGTTGCATTACCACCATCTGCTGGACTGTCCCTCGGGCCACCTATTCCGACATTGCTACGACATGTGTGAAAGGGCGCAAGACTGAAATGTTCCAGAACTTTCCGGCATAGATGTGTGAATAGTGAAAATCACTAGCGTCTAACTAGTTTATCCCCGTAATTTGGGGATAAGGTTGAAGGTTTGACTGAAGGTTTCCCAGCAGAACTTTCACACAGTGCATCCTGGTGCCATCTCTTCCCTGGGTTCACATTCACATGATGTATAAGAAGATGTGATTCATCAGACCAGTCCACCTTCTTCCATTGCTCCGTGGTCCAGGTCTGACGCTCACGTGCCCATTGTAGGTGCTTTGCCCATGCACAGGGGTCAGCACGGGCACCCTGACCGGTCTACGGCTACGCAGCAAGCTGCGCTGCACTGACCGTGTTCTGACACCTTTCTAGCATAGCCTATCATCTCAGCAGTTTGTGCTATAGTAGCTCTTCTGTAGGATCGGACCAGATCCTAGCCTTCACTCCCCGTGCTTTTACCACACGCATAAATGAGCCCTGGGCACCCATGACCTTGTCGACAGTTCACCGGTTGTCCTTCCTTGGACCACTTTTGGTAGGTACTAACCACTGCATACCGGGAACACCCCACAAGACCTACCGTTTTGGAGATGCTCTGACCCAGACGTCTAGCCATCACAATTTTCAAGAATTGACTGTTCACTTGCTGCCTAATATATCCCACCCCTTGACGTGTGCCGTTGTAACGAGATGGTGATTTTGTTGTCCCCATTGTGTCATCTGGTTGGGGTTAGATTACCAGGGACATCCCCGTGTGTGATTTCTGGAAGAGGCACGGAGGTCTGTCCTGGCCCACCACGGATGATCCGGACCACAGCGACTCTGACTGTGAGGAGCCAGAAGTCAGGTCCTACAAGGTAAATGCTAGCCGCTCTCATACAAAGAGTTTTTTTTACCTGCCATGTGTGACAGTAATTCTTGATAATGGGCTGCACGAATAAACTTGCCTCTGACCTCACGAGATCTGAGGTAGGGTTAGTGGTTGTCGATATGAAACATATTTCCAGCCTCATCCCCGGTCTTTCCTCAGCTTAGCCCCTGTTGTTCTCACTGTCTACTGTCCTCTCCCATAGCTGAGCCAGCCGTCTCAGTGTCCAGAGATGCTCTTCTTCCTCTGCAGTATGCTAGCTGGCCACCTGAGGGCGCTGTGCTGGGCCACCGACGGAGTCCAACACCTAGCCACACCTTTGCCAGGTGTGTGTGTGTGTGTGTGTGTGTGTGCGCACTTCAGCAACACCATTTTAAACTTTTATTGAGTGGTTTGTAGGCGAGCCATCAACTTGTGTGACGTCTTGATTCATATTGGTCATGTTTGTTTGTTCATGTGGTTGCTTCTCAAAGCACTCCATTGACATTGCTGTCTAATATCAGACCCTAGGATGTCTGTTGCGAATGACCCAGCATGTCTTGTTTCATTTCATGTTTGTCTCTGTTTCCCCCTTGCAGTGGCTGAATGTGTTGCTCGGATACACTCGCATCTACGCACCAGAGCAAACCAGGACAAACATTATGGTGGGCAGAGCACCATACCTTGCACAACACACACACACATATATATATACATAAAATTGTGTGTGTTAATGGCTGAGCTTAAGAGGCCATGTAAATGCTCTCTTCGTATTGCTCTAGAAGCCTTACAAATGCCCTCATTAAAGGTTCTCCTTGACTCTACACGTTATGGCTTTCCAGTAGTTTTGTCATAAATGTTGGATTTCTTGTTCTTTACACTGCAGAGAGCTGCACTGAAGAGGCGGCACGCGTAGCAGTTCGAACCTTAACAGAACTCGGGGTGAGTAACTGCATGTGCGCGTCCTTCAGGAGTCCCAGGACCTTGGAATTGCTTTGCAAATGGAAGGCAGTTCCGAGATGAGGGAGCCTGGGCGGCTCCAGGTTCTCACTGCTAGTGTTTATTAGCGATAGATTGCTTGTATCAGTCAACATCGTCAAGGTCGATTGAAAATACAAGCCAACCTTTTACTTCAAAGTTAGGGGGTGGAGAACAGTAGAGCCAGCGACGTCAGCCTTGGTTTGTTAGCCTCACATCATTACCTCTGTTGCGTCCCCCCCCCCACCCCATGATTTAAAATTAGCACTAGGACACGAACAGGCGTCCGTTTTTTGGTTCAGAAACCACGATAATCATTTAATGTAAATGGCCTCGTGGTTTGTCTCGACATTCGGTCCCACAGTCGAGAGGTCAGTCGACGTTCTCCAAAATGTCCTAAGTTAGTAAGTCAGTTCAGGCCAGGTGTGAGCAGCTGAAGGAAATTCCACTGCCAACTGCTTTTTTAATTTCTTCCTTTTTTTTATGCGCTCAGAATACTAAAAGGAGTGATGGGGATTTTATAAAATCAGACACACTCCCCTAGCACCTAATAATTTCAGAGTGAGTGAATAAATGAATAAGTAAATGGTGGAACATATTTTGGACAGGCCCCGCGGTTGGCTCTTCACCCTTCCTCACCCGTCCTCATCAGTAGGCCGTCAGTAACCCGTCTGACTGCATCTCAGTTGGCTCCCGTTAAGGCCGTGGTGCCAGATCTCGCATGAAACACCCCATAATAAGCTGAATTTACAGCTTTACACAGTTAGGGCTGGATCCCATAATATGAAGGTACTAATAGGAGATTAGGTTGGGTTTTTTTTACGATCATGTCCAATATAAAAAGTGGAGGCAACCCACGACCCACAGTGTTTAGAGTCGATAAAAAAACACGTTTGTGCTTCTGTCAAGATGGCCGTCAGACAACAATAAATCACCGCTACTCACCCGGACCATGAAAGTGATGTATTTGCATCCTATTTCCTCCCATGTTTAATTTAAGCAGACCAGAACACTCCCAATAGCTTAGGACAAAGTCAATTCGTAAACAATTGACTTTGTCTTTACCAAGAGTGCATTTATGTTGAATACAAGGTCTGGTCCTGACTACATAAAACCTGGAGGATAAGATGCTGAGCTACAGTGATGTTGGATGAAGACCCAACTGTTGCAATACTAATGAGAGCTGGTTTTAGAATGACAACCTAGATTAGGCTGCTTGTCTCTGAGATTTGGAAATACTGATTGAATGAATTCAATCAAAGATTCAATGAATGATTAGATTGAATGAACTGACTACTGTAGTGTATTGACTGCTAGTTCTGTCTCTAGTTACTTGTTTTGTGTTCCTTCTACTGCGTGTTGTTGCTGCCACGTGTTTGTTTGTTTGTTTGTCCTTGTATAAAGAGGTTCAAAGGCTCCACTATCGGAAGTATTCCCCTTTTAGATAAACCTTATTATATAAAACACCTCAAAGTGTCTCATCTGTAATGTATTGCTGTACTCGGGTCTTTGTGGAGTCATTTAGTTTTCTCTTGAGCCATTTTTCAAGTCATTTTCCCAAGCAGAGATGATAACATTGGTACAAGAGGTCAAATAGTCTTCCTCTTATGTGACTTTGCTTTCCTTTGTGACTCTAAACTGCTTAGTCAGAGAGCATTGTGTGTTCCTTGCACGTTTCAATGTCTGAGCATACTTCCTCATCTCCACGAGAAGAAAAAAGTAGTGGTCATTGGTTTATAAATGCTGTCTATTTGCAGTTTTGTAAGTCGCTTTGGATAAAAGCGTCTGCCAAATGCTCAAAATGTAAATGTAAATGTGGGGCAGTATGCTAATCGATCAGTTGACCCACGGTGGTCACGTATCTCTGGTATGTCGTCAGGTTCTCGTGGAGGAGTGCCAGGGCAACGGGACCGCCCTCGCCGTCAGTCCCCTGTTCCACCTGGCAGACAACACACGCAAGCTACAGCACTTTATCTCACAGTACCTCTACGGCTAATGGCTGCGCTAATGACCAGGGCCACGCCAAGCCAAACCCTCGACACCGCGAGCAGAGAAGCTTATGTTTAACACGTTATGGCCGGAACAGTGGATGGGGTCATTGCTTTTGAATGTTTTTGAACGACTGCCCATAGATTTGTGTTTAACTTCAGTAATAGTGTTTGTATAATGTTGGGAAATATGGAGATGTTTTAGTAACGTGTCGTCATGTTTCATTTACTTTGCAGCCATTTTTTGGGAGATAAAGTGTGAGCTGTTTTAGTTATGTCTCTAAACTATATAATGTTCAGGTTGATATTTAATGTTTTGGTGAATTTATATTCTAATTTTGGTTTTATATGATACACTAGTATTTAGTGTACTCTGCTTGACGTACAACATTGTTTTACTTGGCTGTTTGAAGAGCTATTTATTTACGTGTTCTATTCTACTTGATTCTCAACATTTGTCAGCATTAAAATTCTGACTGCAAATCAACACATTTATTTTGAATATTGATTGACTTTGTCACATGTCCACTAAATAGCACCTGGATAATGTTGAACAGTCTTGACATGTTATTTAGCAGTCTGAACAGCTCCTTTGCCGGACCATAGTGCTGGATGTGCTGAGTTGGACCTCAGGAGACACGGTGACCTTCAACACTGAGGTTTACAGTGAGAAATCAATGTTGCATTCGGAGTGGGGGGCGGGGTATGAAGACCAATTTCTCCTCGCATTTATGGGGGGTTTCGCAGCGTTGACTGCGGGTGGGTTGTGTTGTGTTTGCTGCTAGTTTTCTCCCCAATTGATCAGCCAGAACAAACATATTTAGCTCTGTATTACTATAAAGAAACACTAGAGCCATCTAGTGGTGGTATTAGGGAATTGCATTTACAAGTTCACGGTTAGACCATTGTTAATAATCAACATTTCTCATTAGGACAACAAACACAGATCAGCCACAACATTAAAACCACTGACAGGTGAAGTGAATAACATTGATCATCTTGTTACAATGGCACCTGTCAAGGGATGGGACGTATTGGTCAGTTCTTGAAGTTGATGTGTCGACAGCAGGAAAGGACAACCGGTGAGCCGGCAACATCAGCGCCCAAGGCTCATTGGTTCGTGTGGGGAGCGATGGCTAGCCCATCTGGTCCGATCCCACAGAAGAGCTACTGTATAGGGCTGACTGATATGGTAAACAAAATCATATTGAGATTATTATGACAGATATTGCGATATGATTCACTATTAGTGGGAATGATTTTTGCATCACAATTTTCATTATCACTGAATGTGAAACATGGTTTCTTGCATCTGGAGAAAAATGTGTAGCTCGGGGCATCTCTGCAGCGCTACAGTACTTCATTTATAACTGTTACAAATGTACATTTAGACAGTTTACCCTTATCAAAAAATTGCAGCTCCAGCCATTTGGAAATTGCACTTGGCCATATTGTGATTTCAATAATTTTTCAGCCCTACTACTGTAGCACAAATTACCCAGATCTCAATTTCTCAAGTCTGACTTGTTTCCCCCACCCCACCTCGCAACTTACAGCACTTAAAGAATCTGCTGCTAACTGTCTAGTACCAGATACCACAGGACAACCTTCAGAGGTCTTGTGGAGTCCACGCCTCAACGGGTTAGAGCTGTTTTGGGACCTACGATATTAGGCAGGTGGTTCCAATGTTGTGGCTGATCGGTGGATCTCAGCACCATGGAGCAGTGGTCCAACAGTTGCATAACAGTACTTTCACATTATGAAATACTGTAAATCAAAATTATGTTACAGCAAACATGAACAAACAAGATTAAAATAATGAAAGTCTTGTAGATATCCAGATTTTGTTAATCAAACTTTATTGGAGAGGGGAACTCTCTCCAATACAATAAGCACTGAAATTACCTCCGCCCATTTAGACCACCCAAAATTATTGAGACAAACGTTTGGTGGTTTGGAGCACTTGCACCTCCCTTTCAATGCTCCAATAGTGTACTTCTTATTTCATAAATCATAGTATACCACATATATTACAAATGCATATTTACTATGTTCATCTTAACGTATGATCCAAAAAGAACCATGAATTTGAAATTATAACATGAATAGTGGCCAGGAAGGTTACTTTAAATAGTTTGTCCTCCCTTCATATTGCATCTAATAACATGACCATCAAAACGACATGAAATAGTCGACAACAGAGTGGGTGGCTGTGGTACGTAGACATTTCAAGAGGTGAAGGCTGAGATCAGTTTGTTTAACTGCCATGGGCGGGTCATGTCATTCTTGCCCTGCCACATGAACAATGGCAGAAATGTCAACAGCATCCACCCATGAAGTCCATTCAGCTTCAATCATACAGCAGTGATAGCTGAAAGATGGACTGAAATTCCGATTTAGGTGCCTTGTGTACGTCATGTGCAGTAATCAGTAACAAAATACATTAAAAGATGCTAAACTACTAGTACTAACTACTACTATCACTAATTGTATCATCTCCCATTACGTCATCACTAGCTGATTGAATAATCTGTTGTGTGAATTCTCTCCATCCACGGACAGCTCCCTTCCTCTAGGGAAGGGAACTGAAAGATGTCCGTTTGCATTTGTATCGCCAAGAAACTTCGGGTATCGAGAGCTGTTGAAGGGCCATCCTCTTGTTTTTTTTAGACCACCTTGTTGACTATAGACCCTATCTGGTCTATCTGACACTCCACCACATCTCCTTTCTGGAAAACAAAGTGAAAACACCTGCTCAAAACACACACTTAACAGAAGCCTCCAAAGGTTCATAATGTTTCTTAGTTTTTGTTTTGGGCAACATCAGACTACAATATATCAATACAGGCAGCTGTAATGGCTAATTCCAATACAAGCCTTTTTAAAGACCACCCTCACAATCTGGTGGAAAAACAGGGTTCGGTTTAATATCCCGTGGGGGCAAGTGATGTGGCAACTGGTTGAATAAAATGAACATTTACATCAGATTCATGATTTATTTGACAGTTACCTTGAGATAAACGGGCGGTTTTCTGAACACACCCACGCCTGGTGGAGTTCCCGTCAGGAACACGTCACCTGGAGTTAACGTCACAAACCTAGCAAAGCATGAAAAACAACATCAGGTGCCAGAGGAGGTACAACGCGTGCAAAACCACACGCCACAACTTACCGAGATACCCAGGCGATTATTTGTTGTGTGGTGAAGATCATCTGGTCAGTGTTGCTGCTCTGGACTGTGTGTCCGTTGACTAGACATCGAATGCCAAGGTTGTGTGGATCTAGAAGCAGGATAACATTGACTTTGGCCTTGAGGCCGAAAACAATGAAAGCACGCGATCAATGTTTGAGTCATTAAAAATGTATTGAGTGTGTGACAAGTTCCTAAAAAAGCAAGACAGCTTTAGCAATGTTGTTCTCCCTCCCTCGCTTGCTCGCCCTCCCTTCAAATCAATTCCTATTGGTTTCCATAGTCTCTCACCCTTCACTGCATTCGTAGTTACCAAGGCAGGGCCAAGAGGACAGAATGTGTCAAATGTTTTTCCAAGCAACCACTGTTTTCCATTGCGTCTCATCTGCCAATCACGTGCACTGACATCATTGGCCACAGTGAACCCTGCTACATACGACATAGCATCCTCCTCCTGCAAAAAAGGTGAAACATTTAACAATGAGTGACAACGGTGTTCTTCATTAGTCTACAAAATGAATCAACAACCATTTATACATGTGGGTTTTGCATTGGCCACCTTGATGTGTTTTCCACTGCGTCCAATCACGAAGGCCAACTCCACCTCCCAGTCCACCTCCTGAAAGAGCACAGGAACAGGAAACTGACGTTTGTTTGTTTTTTACCTCGTTGGCTCTTGGAGGCTGTGATGACTACGTCTCCCACTAACACAAGTCAAACCCTGGAGGACCAATACATATCAAGCGAGCAAGAATATTGTTTCAATCCATCTTCAAAATTAGACAAAAGTTGCTGAGACAGTCCACAAATGTGCTCGTTCTAAGCTTGTTTGAAAGCCCTGAGGTGGCACTTAAGGCATTATTCATATGTACATTATATGTACAATAAACATCTTGCACAGTTGAATAAGTAAACATATATGCATGTCAAAATTCCCAAAATAGCTGGTGTTCCACCAGTACAACGCATACATTATGTTGCAGACCGCTCCATCCAAAGAACATTGTTTTCAATAAGTCATCTCCCTAAAATGCATTATAATTTTACTAGTTCCTAGTACGTTTTTGTATTAGCTGCTTAACTCTACCCTGGCTGTTAAGAAATACCATTCATATTTACACTATGAAATGTATTCTCTCGTACTAAACAATTAACGTTGGTAGCTTCTTCATCAAATTATTATAATAACTACGAGGAAGACCATTTTCTGAAAGTTACAACAGTTTCACCTGGCTCTCGGGAGGCAGGATGATGTCATCATATGGGCCCGTGATCACATTGGAAAATTTGCTGAAGATGATTGGCTCACTGGGGATGGGAGCGTTTTGTTCCAGGCAATGGTCCCGGTAGTTCATGCCCACACAAACCACCTTCTCTGGGGCCAGAATAGGAGAAAGCAGCTTTACCTCAGATCTATTCAACACGCACTGACCCGATGACAAGGCCCTGGGAAGACAGACGGAGGAGGAAACGTAGCGTGTATCTAATAAGACTGCCAAGCTGCCGTTGAAAACAGAGTCGGAGTCGGAGTCAGACTAAGGACCGAATGTGCGAACATGGTGTTGCGTGTTTGTGTTACCTCTGCGCACACTCTATGCCCTTGTCTCCGAGCTCCAGTAGCCCTTTCATCGTGGAAGGCATAGAGGGGTCAAAGGCCGTCAGGTCCACCACGCCGAGCCCCTCGCCCTGCTCGACTCCCACTCTTATACCCCCACCTTCATTGCCGTGACGATGAAACTGCACCAGCCGCATGGCTGCACCACACAGGCCTCTGGCTGAGTTTATCAATAGACTAGAATAGAAAGTTTTCGAGAGACGGTGGAGAGCAACTCTCATCTATTGATGACAAAAAGGTGACATTACTGTCAGAAGGGAGGTGGGGAATAATAACAAAAGGACAATCAGACAATATTCAGGTCCGTTCTCAAAGTCACATGTCATGATTCTGCCAAATAACTTGACATGAAGTCATGAAGTTATGTTTAAATCACATGGTAAAAATAGTTGGTAGTAGTTCAACCAGTGTCTGACCGTGCACAGATAGTTATCGTTGTACTTACGTACACTTCAAGAGGTCTATGACACTGCTGCAGAGTCATGTGAGAAGTATCGATTTTATAACGTTTGGACTTTGGACTTGGTCACTGATCTGTCCAGAAACGTTGACATCTGCACTCTGCAGTAGACGCTCGTCTTCCGTCTTCCCCTGGCCATTAGAAACGCCCACTTCCTGGTTTGTGCGCGCCCAAAAAAAAACTACAACTCCCGGCTGCCCCGCCAGAAAATCACGTGAGCAGTATGAGAGACATAAACTACACTGTACAAACCGACACAAACGAGTGCTCATTAAATAATACGGTATTACTATGGGTTTGACAAAAAACTAAATAAAGCATGCAAAAAAGTACAAATACTTCACTAATACAGAACTACAACTCCCAGGTGCCAGACGGCCAGAGGATCACATGGGTAGCATGGTCCGTAGACGTAGATTGGTCCTCTTAAAAGCCTTTACCCTAACCCTCTTTCTCCAGGAGACGTCGGAACAGAAGAGCCACAATGTGTACCAAGTATGGACATTATTCTTTCTTCTTATTATTCTACTTTTTTTAAATCAAAATTTTTTTTTGCGAAAGACGTGTTTAAAAATGCCATATAATGCAATGAGTTAGAATGGGGTTTGTTGCAGCTTTGATTTTGCTTTTGCTTTTGCTTGATTTTGCTAAGTCTAGCCTATTGATCTTTAATACATTTTAATTTACTACAGCTAGCTAGCTAGTAAAACTATTTGGATTTTAAGTGTTTCATTAGGCATGTGAGGCTATGTGGTACAAATACGAAAACGCCATATAGCCTAGTGTTTTTATTTGTTTTACTAAGTCTAAGTCATTAATGGCAAATGACAGGCAGGTATTTACATTTGTCATTATGTAAATATCCTTCAGCGATATATTGTTGCATCCCTCTTTCGACAAATGTGTTACTTTTTGTAAGTCGGGCTTTGGATAAAAGCGTCTGCCAAATGCTCTAAATGTAAATGTAATGTAAATGTACCCCAAACAGGTATTTACATAATGACAAAAAGCCATGTAGCTGTACGTGAAAAAAACAAAAAACTTCGGAGAAAACTACGCAGTTAATTTATTTCAGTCCGATGTAAATGTCAGGGTATGGGGCCACCTTTCCCTGTACAAAGTGGTTTGGAGCTCAGCGGGAATCACGTGCCCAAATCGCTGTTAAAGATTTAGCTTAGATCCACCGTATAGTTCTAGATAAAGAACAAAGAGGGGCCATAGTTCAACGTTATTGCTCCTAATGCCAATTAGGTCTGTTAAGAGAAGATGAAGGCCTAATTGTGTTTTTTTTATATCTGCAGAATCCAACCGATCGAATGGACCACAGACTGTAAGAACCAGAAGTGAGTTTTGACGAATCTACCGTTCTCTGTGTAAAGGAGTGAGCGAGTGATTTGGTCTGCTAAATGAATGCTCTCCTCTGCTCCTTCTAGTTTTGATGGCATCGTCCTGGTGACTCCGAGCCTTGAAACCCTGCCTGCAGGGCTCAAGTGCCTGAAAGCCCCTCTGCAGGACTACAGCTCGGTGTGTTTCTCCCTCTGTTCTACTACTTTCTTCTTAGTTTCTCTTTCTCTCTCTTTAACGCGCGCACACACACACACACACACACACCAGGGCCATTTTCTTTGGTCCCAGTCAAATAATCTCTGGAAATAAGTGAAATTACGAAAAGAATTCAGAACATGATTCAAGCACAAAAAGTCTTTATGGTTGTGTGACGTCTGTCAGGGTGCATGATAATTAGTCACAGGCCAGATTTGCTATAGCTTCCAAGGAGGAAAGCAGGAAGTAAGAGTGGCTGAAGGAACCCTGAACTTCTCAAATGTTTCCATTTCTCCCTTTGACTCAAGCACACGCACGCGACAACAGAATTGAACCAGAATGGTGGCCACATGATCTGACAAACGCATTTATACACATAGAATTGCTCCGCCCTTGTCTGACCGTGGTCCTCCCTGCAGGTGGACAGCGCCCTGGGCGAGGAGGCCGTAGTCCTCAAGGTCCCCGGTCTCCCTGGCAACAGACTCCTGTTTGCCTCCACCGGCCCGGTGAACCGTGACTATGATGACATCAGGCGCTTCAGCGACGCTGCCGTCTGTGGCATCAAGCGGTCAGTTCTGGGAAGGGGAAAACCGGAGGAAATGGTGCTTGAATCGATGAATTATTATTGATGTTGCTGCCGGTAATGGGTGAGATGTGAGGTGCCTCACATCACACTCACGCTGTAAATCACTTTAAGTGCTTTGAAAAGCGCTATAGACATGTACGATTTTACCGTTCCGATCGACTTCACACTTGATGGTTTTAAGGAAGGGATTGCCGTGTCGAGTGTGAAGTTGTTCTCGAGAAAGCTGCAAGTTGCAAGCTGCAAGCAGCAATACTGGATGCCAGTGAGTCGGCCCACTGCACTAGTTGAAACAAAACTCCCAACGTTCTTCAATTTCTCTTCAACAGGGCCATGAAGGCTGGTATGCAGCGCCCCCTGTTGGTGTGTCCTCCTCACAGCGACTATGAGAAGAGCACTCTGGTGGCTGCTCTGGGGGCCCTTCATGCTCTCTACATGGTGGGAAAAGACTCACTACTGTGAAAGGATTCAAGTGTGTTCTCTGTGCTTCGCTTGTCCCCCAAGACATGTGATAAGCACTTAATGTAAACATGCTCTTTCACCTTCTGCTGTAGCCCATTGAAGTGAGGGAAGCAAACTCCAAGCCCACTCCATACAAGGTGTGTGTTCTGGGCCTGTGGGTCGCCACGGAGGAGCAGGGACAGAAACTTGTGGATCTGGCGAATGCTCTTGAGGGTGGCAGGTGAGTGAGCTAAACATACCACACATACCTCTGTTTGAGGTATGTGTTCATTGACCCACACCTGTCCTCCTCTTGTCCCGTCCGCTCAGACTGGTGTGCCGCGACATCGGTGGCTCAGACCCTGAGCGTATGGCCGCTCCCCGGGTGGCTGACTATGTGCTGGAGCTCTTTGACGACAGCCCTGTGCAGGTGCAGTTTACCCCTTTTTAACAATGTTCGTTTGTGTGGATATTTTATTATCTATCTGTATGTGTGATGTGCTGTGATTAAATATCAAAAATGGGTGTCGTGTGCTGCCTGTGCTCTAGGTGGAGGTAGTGTGTGACGTGAATGACCTGGAGAAAGAATATCCCTGCCTGGCTGCTGTGAACCGCTGTGCCAACGGTAGGTCTCATCAGGACCAATCAATTATCAATTACGCAACACTGTGGGAAATGGTAAATGGATTCAGATAGCTTTTATCCAAAGTGCTTTACATTGCCTCACATTCACCCATTCATACACAGACGGTGGTGTCAACCATGCAAGGCAACAACCAGCATACGGGAGCTGTTAGGGTTAGGTATCTTGCTCAGGGACACCTCAACACTTAGTTAGAGGGAGCCGGGGATTGAAGGAAGTTAGCGGCACGCATGTGTTAAAGGAGGTTGTGCGGTTGCAACCTTCCGGTTAACCGCACTACCTCCTTTAACACATGCGTGCCGCTAACTTCCTTGGTTGTGTGTTTGTTTCCGGTGCAGGCGTCTCCCGCCACCAGGCCAGGGTGATCAAGCTGCAGTACTGTGGAGAGGGACCCATTCAAACCACCTTGATGCTGGTGGGAAAGGTGAGAGGCCTTTTTGGCATCTGACAAGTAGCTAGGGCTGGGCGTTATGGCCAAAATCTTCTATCCAGATAAAGGTCATTTAATATCTCAATATATATCATGATATAGCACGTTGTCTGCTAATTCAATAGTCTATAGAAAATACCCACATGGTAAAGCCTATTTTTGTATACTCCTTTGTTACATACTGAGTGTTTTCTCATTTTATTAAGAACTTTAGTGCAAAATGGACATAACAATTTCAAGTGAAACTAGAGAATAAATAAATACATAGGCCTAGCCTACAATATGAAAATGTCAAATATCAAAGGTAAACATAAAACAGTATAGCAGTAATTAAGGCTGGGCCATATGGACAACATTAAATATTATAGTTTTGACCAAGGACTGAGTTGGTAAAAGCAAATAATAGACTAGCTAGTAAGTTCAGAAAATGACATGACTCTACTGTAATGCAGCCTTAAAACGATATTACGATATCCAAAATCTAATACGATATCTACTCTCGTATCACATTATCAATATAATATTGATATATTGCCCAGCCCAACACGTAGGCATCAGAGAAAGGGTTTCTGAGCAAGAAGCTCAAAAATATTAAGAACAATGTGTCTGTTCCTGCGCATCTAGGACATCGTCATGAAATGAAGATAAGATAATGCCCTTATAATAATCAAATATGAGGTGCGAAAGGAAAAATAGTTTTAGTTAAGATACCACACTTTAACTGAGGGTCATTACATTGAATCATCACATTATTATGACGCGTGTTCTTCCAGGGTGTCACCTACGACACGGGCGGAGCTGACATCAAGGCCGGGGGCTTCATGGCCGGCATGCACAGGGACAAGTGTGGAGCTGCTGCTGTCGCTGGCTTCTTCCTGGTGAGTCTTGAGTCCTCTTTGTGTCACCATTTTAATTTTCACTGGAAAAAAACAATCATGATGTGACATTTGTGACAATCATGATGTTGCATCTCTTGCAACACTACAGTGCTTAATTTATAACATTCATTTGTTATAAATGTACATTTAGACATTTCACCCTCATCAAAAAATTGCACTTGGCCATATTGCAATTTTGATAATATTTCAATTCATTCTTCAGCCCTAGTCCAGGGCTCAGAGCGATGCTGGGGTGCTCATTAAGAGTTAATCGGCGTGGAATCATATGTGTATACACCTGAAGAACCACATTATGTCTAGCGTGACATCCTGCGCTGGCTGTTGTGTTTACAACCGTCCCCTTCCGTGTCCTGTTCAGACCGTGGCCAAGTTGAAGCCCAAGCATCTGAAGGTGGTGGGCGCCATGGCGATGGTGAGGAACAGCGTCGGTTCAGGTAAGGTGACGCCAGTCTGCTCTCGTTGCTCCGCGCACGCCTCGTAGCCGATACGCGGCGCAGACCGCGGCCGTCGGCCGGCGTGAACGCGCCTCTCGGGTCACTGACGCGTGTTTTCCCCCGCGGCCGCTGGCAGACTGCTATGTGGCCGACGAGCTGATCGTGTCCCGCGGGGGACGCAGGGTGCGGGTCGGAAACACGGACGCAGAGGGACGCATGGCAATGGTCGACCTGCTCTGTGAGATGAAGGAGAAGGTGAGAACCTGATGCTTATCGTCGCACTTCACGCCTTCCCTCGTACGTGTGTATTCGGTGCTTTCTGGTTTTATCATTTTTGTCAATGAATCCTCAATGTGTCAACATCCGTTCCCTCCTCCAGGCTGTGCATGAGGTGTCTCCACAGCTGTTTACTATTGCCACACTGACCGGCCATGCCATCAGGGCTATGGGACCAGACTACTCTGTAAGTGCAACCACCAAGTTAGTTTTAATATATATATATATGTGTATATATATTTGTGATGTCAATGGATCATAGGCTTACACAAATTGGCTTATGATAAACAACAACAACAGTATAAGAGGATGGCTGCTGAGTTCTGCGTGTTTTTATTCATGTGTTTTAAAGATCATCATGGATAATGGTCCAGCCCATCGCTCTGGGAATGCCGCCAAGTGGCAGAAAGGTAGGGCTGATTTGAATATTGAACTCATATTAACATGAGTTCCTGATTATAAAGAAATTAACATGGGGGTCTTCCCTCCCCCGTGCAGCCGGGGACGTGTTGGGGGATGTCTTCGAGGTGTCCAACATTAGGCGTGAGGACTATGATTTCCACAAGGGGAAGTCTGAGTACGAGGACATCCTGCAGAGCAACAACCTGCCCTCCTCGGCCACTCCACGAGGGCACCAGGCCCCTGCTGCCTTCCTCATCATGGCGTCTGGGCTGGACAAGGTACAGCGTCACCTCTTTATAGCTATTACTATTTAAGCGTGTAGAAAATACTTTTAAATATGATGTCATGTTAATGGTGCTATAGTAAGTAAGAGGGACGGACGTCTTTGTTAAAGATGCCTACAGGTAGGCTTCGGACCCTGGGATTCGAACCCGGAACAGAACCAAAACCCCAAACAGAGACTGTTGGTCTCCCCTTCCATGTCTTCACTTTTTCTGTGTTGTGTCCCCCAACAGTTCGGCGTGGATTCGGACAATCCCCTGCCGTACTCCCACATCGACATCGCCGGCTCCAGCGGCCCGTTCCCCGGGGTCCCGACAGGGGCCCCCATCCTCGCCATGGCAACCAACTATATGCAACTGTAAGGCGGCTTGTTCGGAGCTCTGCATCGGCCCAGCAGCCAGTGGGAGTGGAATGCTCAGAAGCCCGACACAAATTCCATTTGTTTTTTTGTTTTTTTTATTGTGTTCTGTTAGTGTGTGTATGTGTCATCAAGGGAACGGCTGTGTGATTACATCTGTCAGCCAAAACAAGCGCTCCACTCAATAAAAAAAAAAAGGCAAATGTTATTTTGTTCTCTGCATCAATTTGTTGGTCAGCGTTTTCACACTACAGATTAACTAAATGAAACATGATACATGATTATTCATGGGTGAGTTAGCATAGTTAAACCCTTGCATTAGTTCATTAATAATACGGCAACTTTGAAGACATTTCAATGAAAATGGAAGCTACAGAGAAGTTAATGTATTGATAACGGAGAACAAAGTATTGCAGTATAAGCCTGTATATACAGTATTTCAATGCAGTTTTTAAATCTAGAGCTTCCAAAAGCCACACATAGAGAGGATATGGTGAGCAGATAGAATAGCACATCGTTGTTCTGTAGCTCACTTATGTAATCGAACTAGAAATATGAAGCTTATAAGTGAACAACACTCGTGCGTGTCGTTTACAAGTGAACTGCTGCTTGGCTGACATGTCAGACCTCTTAAAAATGGCGGGGCACATGTACTCACGTTGGGCGAGGGACGGGACGTTCTGCAACACGGAAATGACGGAATCACGCAAGTCTTTAAAACTACAAGTTGGCGCGCGCTCTCACGGCATTCTTTATTCACTTCTGCGTGGTGTTGTTGCGCCGGCCGACTTGCTGCACAAATAACGCATTTTCTTTACCGCGAAACTGATCGACTGCACTATTTCGTCACCGGCCGTCTAAACTCGACGACTAACGTCGCGGCAAGTTTTAATTCTTCGACTCACGCCGACCGGTACTACTTTAAAACATGTTTGAGGCACGCTTGGTCCAGGGCTCCATTCTCAAGAAGGTCTTGGAGGCTCTGAAGGATCTCATCACCGAAGCGTGTTGGGACGTCAGCTCGTTCGGCATCTCGCTGCAGAGCATGGACGCCTCTCACGTCTCCCTGGTGCAGCTCACACTGCGGAGCGACGGCTTCGACTCCTACCGCTGTGACAGGAACCTCGCCATGGGAGTCAACCTCAGCAGGTGAGCACTCAGAAACCGCCACGCTATGGTTGACAACGCTGGCATGCACATCGAGAAGGATTTTATGACGTTTGTGTGTGTTTTATAAAGATAAACTGGATGTGACAGTGGTGGTTGACCTGCGTGCAAGTGACTTGGTATCCTGTCCTCAGTCACAATGGCCTAGTTTGTAAAGACAAAGTGTCTAATGGGAATGCCTACACACTATGCGTACATACATTAACCAGCACTTAGAGGTCGGTACTTGTGAACACAATGACACAATGTCTTGTCTAATAACGATGGATGTAGCTGGAGAGTTCCTAAGTCATGTTACAAAGAAGCCATCTTGTTTGGATGGAGTTGCATGGCTTACGGGCATGCCTTTAAGACTAGACTAGTCGAGCGTAAGCTGAGCTCTCATTTAACGTCAAACGTCGCGGTGTAATGTCACGTTAATGTAATTTTGGGTATTTCCAGTACAGTTGTATTGTGTTCTCCGCGTTTTCGCGTGTAAAAAAGCAATCTATTGTTGTGGTGCGAAACATTAGGCGCGCTCCACAGTCATTATTTATCTACGTCATTTGAGCGCCAAAGCCCTGTGCGGTGGATGGCGGGAAAGATTGAACCCGGGAATGTCCCCTTCCGGTCTACTTTTATGACAGCCGAAGCCGCCAAAGTCTTTGTCCAGATGACCTACTGCGTCACCATGCATCCTAATTAGACCATTTACACATATTTACGCATATTTAGACTGTAGTCTATGTATTGGAATACATTTGAATACCGCCAATGCAAATATCAATATCTAGCCATGTGCACTCAAAATGAACAACCTCGTGAACGAACTAGTGTTACGTTAAAAAAAAAACGTCCACCCATGGCTTGCATTTCTGACCAAATTGTTGTTTTTCTAATATGTCTAGTATGTCAAAGATCCTAAAGTGTGCTGGGAATGAAGACATCATCACCCTCAGAGCAGAAGACAACGCAGACACACTCGCCCTGGTGTTTGAAACGATCAGTAAGTGTCTCTACGTAAACGCGCCTGTATCTTATGTTGTTTTATTATTTATGCTGGCTTACCTAGATGTCAACATGTCCCCCAAAATATTCACAATTTGTCCGCTAATTTCAGACCAGGAGAAAGTCTCAGACTATGAGATGAAGCTCATGGACCTTGATGTGGAGCAGCTGGGGATCCCAGTAAGTTGTCACATTTGGCTATTTTTCACATATACTACTTTTATTAAATAGAATAGAAGAAAGATCTTACAAATGTTAACTTGAGCTCATTATCAGATGGAAAACGTATTTTTTTTCAACATGATCTGCAGATGAGCACCACTAGTTTGAGCACCACAGATGAGCACCACTAGGTGGAGCCCAAGCACTTGGTCAAAACGTGTATCCCTGTCTGCTCCCAGGAGCAGGAGTACAGCTGTGTGGTGAAAATGCCCTCGGGGGAGTTTGCCCGCATTTGCCGTGACCTCTCCCAGATCGGAGACGCCGTCATGATCTCCTGCGCCAAGGATGGAGTCAAGTTCTCCGCCACCGGAGAGCTGGGCACCGGGAACGTCAAGCTGTCCCAGACCAGCAACGTCGACAAGGAGGACGAGGCTGTGAGTCTTTTAACATGAACACCCCTGCTGTCTTTGGCGCCAGAAACTGATGTGTTAAACACCGTTCGTTGTCTGTGTTCCAGGTGACCATCGAGATGAACGAGCCAGTGCAGCTGATCTTTGCCCTGAACTACCTGAACTTCTTCACCAAAGCAACGCCACTGTCCAAGACGGTCATTCTCAGCATGTCTGCAGACATCCCCCTCGGTCAGTTAGTTCATGGTTTCTACTGCATTCATTCATTTCACTCTCATTCTGTTACTACAACATGGCTCTAGGGCTGACCATGAACGATTATTTTTGTGGCGATTTAATCTATTTTTTATAGATTCATCTTTATTGCTTTATTTTTTTTCCCTCCAGAAACATAAAACCCATTCAGATGACTTGACGTTAAGATGTTAGCGTTTATGCTTTGTCAAAAACGTGCGTCAAATGGAAGTAGTTAAGCGCAGGTGTGCCGGAAAACATTCAAGTTTGATGTGTTTTTAAAAAAAAAAAAACGCTGCGATTGGCCCACAGTGTTTTTGCCGTTCCTGGCGGTCCACCTTCCAGGATAGCGCTGGTATGCTTCGTTCTGCGGGTTGTTCACGCATGGCGGTAGTGCTGTGAAAAAACAGCAGGTTTTTTTTGGTCCGTTCATTTAAAGTACCCATACGTTTGAAGCTTTCCTTCCGGAACACCGTTACACACAACCCGGGGCACACCCTACCAAACGATGGCAGACTGCTGCCGCGGTATTTGTTGAAATCTGTAGGCGTTGACGGGAGCCAGAAGAGTGACGTGAACGCGACAATTAGGAATTTAGTTGAACGAGTTGTTTTAGAAATAAGATAACAAACATGTATTGATTTAAAAGTAGATTTAATAGCGTTTTCAGCGTCAAAGTTGTCGATGACTGACGAATGGCGGCAGCCCCGCGCGGCTCCGTCCCTGTCCTGCTCTAACACGACCGTGTTTGTTTTTCATTTCCAGTGGTGGAGTACAAAATCGCAGACATGGGCCACGTGAAATACTACCTGGCCCCCAAGATCGACGAGGAGGCCTCCTAAGCTGCCCTCCAGTAGAAGGCGGCGCAGAGATCGGCAGGCAGTAGGGTGGCGTTTTCGTCGGGCGACACGAGGGATCCGGTCGTCTCGGTATACATTATTAGACTTCTTCGCCACGTCTGCGGGGAGAGTCGAGGCCCGCTTCCAAGCAGAGCTGCGGTTCACCAGCTGTTGGTATTGTAGGTGAATAGCGTCTCTGATCCTGAATTGGAGATCTCTTGTCATCCAAGCAGCCCTTAAGAAAACTCTGGCACTTCGTCACCCCCCTCCCCAGCCTCCTGGTTTCCTTGCTCACGCCCCAAATCTCTCACCAACTCACCTGCTACTTGTAGATACGAAACTGTAAATACTTACTGTGGTGTCAGCCAACCCCGGATTGTTCTTTTTTGTATTCCATGCCCAAATGATTAAAGTTGTTCCGAAAGTAATTCTGTTTTCTCTCAGTTTTGTTATGTAATGCAAAGTGATTTTCCATGAGCGACGCCGATGCTTTGTTAGCAAAGCTTGGGGCTTAGTCGGGTTTGTACGCTTCGTTTTTAGTATATTGAGTGGGTCATCTCGGTCTACGTGGAAAATTTGCTCGGGCCTTGCTGCCCGAGGAAAACAAACGTGACATGAATCCACTAGGTGGTGTACTTCTACATCTTTTTCCTCCTGTGGCGCGTTTGTTAAAATAATCTCATCGGCAAGCAGATGCAGTCAGTGGCCCGATGGGTCTGGCAGGAATTTTATCACACATGGATATTATTGAAAATACACACATTTTGACATTACATTTGCAATGCTCAACCACAACGTGGAAGTTAAGCAGATAAGGGTTTTCTGGGGCTGCCCGTTAAGGTGTGGCTGGAGCTATGGATTCGCCTCACCAAGCAGATTTCTGTGCAGTTTATATCAATATAAAAATATATACATGATATGAAGTCTTGTGTGGAATGGATTCCACTGCTGCGTGTTCAGAGACAGGTGAACCCCCTCCCCCCCACACACACACACTCAGAATACCCTGATATATCCCATAGAGAATGCATCTATCCAAATATACTATCCCGTTGACAATGATGACCGGTGTATTGTTGGATACAAGTAATCAGAGGACAATCAGAGGACAATCGTCCTTTATTTGCCACACGGTCAACACTTCAACCACACACTGTGAGCGGCGACACACACACACACATGCAATTATTGGCGTCGCCGGTGGAATGCCTTCTCTGCGTTTTTCCCATCCTGGCCGTCCTCCCCCAGGGAAAGCCAGGAGCAGTGGGCAGCCATCAGTAAGGCGCCCGGGGACCAAGTCCAAGCGCTCAGTCCTGTCCTGGTCAGGGACAGGACCGAAGAGCAATCTGTTCTTCTGCATGTTTTTGTTGTGGCGTTCTATGGAGGGAACCCGAGTGGACACGGGGAGAACATGCAAACTCCACACAGAAAGGCCCGGAGTTTGCATGTTCTCCCCGTGTAGTTAACAGTAGTTAGCAACGGTAGTCATCAACGGTAGTTAGTAAACTAAAACCAACAGCTGATTTAAAAACACACAGTTATACTAGATGTTG
>OMKP01023112.1:0-15604 GCA_900302375.1 Bathygadus melanobranchus
ACAAAATCATAAAATCACCATGATTTGTCAATAGAGATTAAGACATTGCACTATTCCTGCCTTGCAATCTCATCAAAACTTTGCACGATGTTCAAACCACCGTATTTGGAGTATGGAGGCCTGTATGGAGTATGGAAGCCTGTATGGAGTATGGAGGCCTGTATGGAGTATGGAGGCCTGTATGGAGTATGGAAGCCTGTATGGAGTATGGAGGCCTGTATGGAGTATGGAGGCCTGTATGAAGTATGGAATGTGTCTTCGGAAACTTTTAGGCTACATTAAAGCTCTGCCGTGAAAGAGTTGGACTCGGGCCGACGAGTGGATCCAAAAGCCACTGGTGTTCGTCCAGCAATCCTACGTGATATTGTAGTTTTGCTTTTTGTATTTTGAAAATAACACATTTATGTTAACACATTGAACCGCTTTAGAAATGAAAAGGAAAAAACACAGTTGACAAAAACGCCCCGATTCAGACAGGGAAAGTTACGAGTTGTGAATGTTGGAATGTTAAGAATGTTGGAAAGTTAAGTCATATCCAATATGAATGAAATGAGATTAATTCAGTTCGTACCCAGCATCCACTCCACAACACACTGAAAAACCTATAGGCTGTGGTTCTCTGGCATGGTTATAGAACTAAATATTCTGGTACAAAGTTAACGGGCACCTAAAATAGGATTTTGGTCCTTGGTTACATATTTTCACTGCTTTAAACTACCTTACTTACTTTTGTGCTGATATTTTTTGTCGTCTTGTTCAGTCTTATTCTATTCTCTTCATCTAAACATTTTGAATCCTAGGATGCCCAGGAGTTTTCCAAACTTTTCCTGTCCCTGTTGGAGGATACATTATCCAAACAGAAGAGCACCACTCTCCAGAACATCATTCAACGCCAGTTCTGCGGACAGTTCTCATACGTCACTGTGTAATACATTTGCCCCTTTTCTATCAGACCCTGACTCCCAGATATGACTCATAGTTTGCATATTAGCTTATGTGGTTATGTGTTTGTCACAAGTAAAGTTCACAGGGAGATTGACTGCCTGAGAACATAAAGTGGTATAGCATTATGGCTGTTGGTTTCTTCAAAGAATGCACACATTTATAATAGAATCATTGTTAATAGAGCATCATAGGTGAGGCAGTACACAATGTCTCAATTTGATACAATTTATGTCCGAAAAGGTCATAAAAGGTCATCAAGGTTTCAGATGGAATTTAGGTTACATTAACTACAAACTTTACAAAAGATATTTTTGTGTGGCCTAGAGTGAAGGGAAGGTGTACTATGGAATGCCTATTTGAACAGGCCATGCTGGTGTCTAAGGTTTATTTCTTGTTTCTCTCTGCACAGGTGTAACCAGTGTGGTCGCGCATCCCCACTTCCGTCCAGATTCTATGAGCTAGAGCTCAACATCCAGGGCCACAAGAACCTCACTGAGTGCATCACAGAATTCCTCAAGGTATCATTTGTTCAGTGAATCTGAATACCCAAACTTCATTTAATGCTAAGAAAAGATCAGTGTTTCCTCTCTATGCATCCAACTTTTTTATTTTATTGAGAAATGATGTTGGGTGCGATTTGTTTTATAGAGAAACATTGTCATTGGAGAAACTAGTCAAACCCTTAGGGTTAGAATTTAGGGTTTGAAACGGGCCGATTGCGTGGCCTCCGGTGTTTCTGCTTGGAGCTTTCTCCAGAACCACTCATCCCAACACCACTCCATACTGCACTTCCTTGGGTCGAAAAATTCCCAAAACATCTAATCATTAATGAAATCATTTAATCTAATCAGGTTCACAATTCTCAACAGCCTCTTCATCCCAGTCAGTAACTGCGGCCATGTCAGGTGCGCTGCCATTGACTTAATTTAAGCAGGCCTGCCTGTTTTACATTCAGAGCATTTGGCAGACAATGAGGTATAGAATAATAACCATGATAACGTATAACCAGAATAATAACCGTGGATGTGTGAACAAGCTCGTGCTCTCGCTGAAGGACTGAACTCTGCCTCACACACGGCAGCACTCAGCTGTTCTAGTCCTAGCTCCGTAGGCTCACGCTGATGTCAATCAATTCAGTACGTTTCACAGTAAAGAAACCGATCTACCTGATCATATTTACTTGTGTCTTATCTTTCTTGAGACCTACCGAGTTAGAGTGAAAGCCTTTATTTGATGACTGTAATGAAACTGACACGTTGCTATTTTCAAACACCCCGGGATACTGTATTACAGCCCAACGATAATGCCATATTACCCTTCTATTATAAAAGTACAACATAACAATAAGCCGTACTATAAAGGTGCTGAGCCTTGCCTGTAGACAGCTGTGGGAAAACCTGCTTATTACTGACGTTCCAATAAAACCAAGAAGAAACAACAAAACAAAACAATGTTTCTCTTGCTATGGTATTGTTTGTCTAGCATAGGGCAGACCTATTGCTTAGTTTTGGTGCCACATGCTAGCCAGTGCATGTAGTTCCCACGGGAAGAAGGATTAAAATAGGGAAGCCGTGTGCCTGCCCTGCAGGAGGAGAAGCTGGACGGAGACAACCGCTACTTCTGCGAGACCTGCCAGAACAAGCAGTGTGCCACCCGCCGCATCACGCTGCACAACCTGCCCCGCACCCTCAACCTGCAGCTCATGCGCTTCGTCTTCGACAGGTCAGTCCCGGGAAGTAACACGCTAGAGACACGACTCTCGGGTCTTGGTACCGCCTCCGCCGAGGTTCCGAGTGAGGCGATGCCAAAAGGTGACGTGAGAACACTGCTGAGTGTCACTGGGTGACCGTCGTCAATCATTTAAAATAGCCCAGCTACTGTAGCAACGTGTCTTCTACTGTAGCAACGTGTCTTCTACTGTAGCAACATGTCTTCTACTGTAGCAACGTGTCTTCTACTGTAGCAACGTGTCTTCTACTGTAGCAACGTGTCTTCTACTGTAGCAACATGTCTTCTACTGTAGCAACGTGTCTTCTACTGTAGCAACGTGTCTTCTACTGTAGCAACGTGTCTTCTACTGTAGCAACATGTCTTCTACTGTAGCAGGAAAAGTGGCGACCCACAAGACCATGCCGTGGTCAGTTGTGGAGGTGTAAATATTCCTGTTACAGTTGAGCTGGTGCCATGCAGTGGAAAAGCGCCGTTAGTCAAAAGCTTTTACTTGTGGCGTCGCTTCACTGTCCCACATGTCTTCTAGGCAAACGGGCCACAAGAAGAAGCTCAACACCTTCATCAGTTTTCCAGAGCTGCTGGACATGGGGCCTTTCCTCGGGAGCACACAAGGTATCTGCACTTCCTTCACAGTCGAACACTGCATTTGCAGTACACCTGTATGGGAGCATTGGTCTCTCCAGTGTTTCCTGCAATTTGTCATTGTGTGTGTGTGTGTGTGTACCTACCTTGCCCCCCAGACCAGAAGTGTGTGTATGAGCTGAGTGCCGTACTGATCCACCGAGGAGTGAGCGCCTACTCGGGCCACTACATCGCCCATGTGAGAGACGCCCGCACCAGCGACTGGTACAAGTTCAACGACGAGGAGATTGAGAAGATGGAGGGCAAAAGGCTGCAGCTCGGCATTGAGGAGGACATCGGTACGTATCTGCGAAGATTAAAAAAAAGCAGTACAGCACCGCCTGGACAATGTTGCTAGCTAACATGCTAACAGTGATTGTTGTAGTTGCCGTTGCTTGTTTTGCTCAACTTGGTGCACCCGCTATAGAATGACTAATATGGCACCAGTAGTTGCAACCAGCAAGTGTTTGGTCAGTTCTTGAGTACCAAGTCCAACGAGGAATTTGTATGAATGTAAAGAAGCCTGTCAAATAAGCAAGTGTGAATATCATGGTTATTTAAAATGAAAATCTTGAAAATGTAATGTCATTGTCCCTTGCTAGCGGAGACGGTGAAATCCCAAACAAGGAAGCCCAAGTGCAGCAAAGGCTACCACTGCTCTAGGAACGCCTACATGCTGGTGTACAAGGTTCAAGAGGAGGAGAACACGGAGCCCACCTCTAACAACGTTGACGTGCCTGGTGGGTTAGGGTTAGGGGTTAGCCCTTCCTTCAAACAACCCTCCCTTCAAATGTGTTATTCCCAGTGTCTCGGTTTAACTTAAATCAACGTAGATGACTCGTAGCGTCCAAACGAGCGCCAGACATGCGCCACATATCTGGCTGTCTATTTGCCACATCATTTCTATTCAAATATGTATGCGCTGCTACTTTTAATTGACATTTCTCACATTTTAATTTCTTTCATTTTAACCGTTATGTACATTTCTCGAATGTGCCCCCTTTTGTTTGAATCGTCCCAGCCTTCCTGCAAAGGCTGGTGGACCAGGACAACCACAAGTTTGAGGAGTGGTGCACGGAGATGGCTGACATGAGGAAGCAGAGCGTCGACAAGGGCAAGGCCAAGCACGAGGAGGTCAAGGAGCTCTATGAGCTTTTACCCGTGCAAGAAGGTCAGTCCAAACGACGGTCTGAGCCTCAGCTCCAGAATAGTGTGAGGATAAACGCAGAGGGGCTGGTTGTCGTTGGAGCCCCCTGTATTCATTCAGCGGGCCGCTGAGTGTTGAATATTTGTGCTTCTGAATTATGAACATATTCAAAACTTTTATTCAAGAATCATGTACTATGTGCTGTGTCCAGGAAGTAAATGTATGTAAGGGTATTTGATTTATATCTGCTTTGGTACTAAAACCTCAGGGCTCAGGGTCAACATCCCGATGAGTTAGGTGTATAATATGCAGGCAGATTGTGACTGAATGTAACTAAAGAGTAACTGCGCCCTCATGGCGTCACGTCTTATTGCTCACGCCGTACGAACCACGAAGAGCGATCACATGGCAGCCATTTCAACTGATAAACTGCAATTTTCTAATCTGTGTTTGGTGCTGTCGTTGTGGTTTTGGTTTTTTGGTTGTGAAAACCTGACCGCCGTCTGTAGGTGGCAGTAGAGAGACATGATCCTTCCCATCCCCTTCCTTGCAGGCCAGCCTTATGAATTTGTCCCCCTGGAGTGGCTGAAGAAGTGGCTGGACGACTCCACGGCCACCAAAGAGATCGACAACTCCCACTTCCTGTGTTCACACGGCAAGCTGCACCCGGACAAGGTGGGGGAGGCCAAGCGAGTGTCCACGGTGGCCGCACAGACCCTGTACCAGCGATACGGTGGCGGGCCCTGGCTGGACGGTAGGCTGTGCTGGGGGATGTTGTCCCTTCATACATCAGAGATGATAATAGGGCTAGGGCTAGGCTAACACCCAGGAAGTCGTTTGTCTTTAGCATTTTTCCACACAGAGTAATGGAAGTCAGACCTTTTGAATGAAATACTTGATGATGGGTGTTGATGAAGTGTCTCCCCTGCATATATAGTTCACGTTGCCTGTTACTCTACTGAGTGTGTGTGTGTGTGTGTGTGTGTGTGTGTGTGTGTGTGTGTGTGTGTGTGTGTGTGTGTGTGTGTGTGTGGTGTGTGCAGGATCCTCCCTGTGTAGGGAGTGTGTGAGCCAGCGCTGCAGGGTGCTGCGCCTGAAGAACCAGCTCAACGAGGATTACAGAGAGGTCACCAACCTGGTGAAACGCACACTCAGGTAAGTGGTTCACCTTGTATGTGTGTGTGTGTTTTTGTGTGACGTGTAATGTTAAGACGTTCTCCAAATCAAACTGCAAAAATGGCGACACATGCAATGGGTCTCAATGTTAATATGCAGTGACGCCAGTGAACTGATGTGTTTCATGTAGCGTGGTTGGTGTTTGTAACTTGAAAATGTGTGTGTGTGTGTGTGTGTAGCAGTGAGGAGGGCTACTGGGTGGGCAAGTCCTCTCTGCGCAGCTGGAGACAGCTGGCCATGGAGCAGCTGGAGGAAGATGAGCAGCAGACCATGCATGGCAACGGACAGACCAACGGACAGGCCTCGCACAGCAGCAATAATAAAGGTAGGTTTCTGCAGGTTCATTTAAACACATGAACAAAAACCAAGTCTAATATTTGGCCTGGTTTACACAAGCATTTTGAATCTTTTCAAACCGCTTGTGACGCAAAGGAAGTGTTTTTCTCAGCCTAAACAGGCGGGAGTAGTTTCACGAGACACGTAGACACCTGTTGTACCGTACGCTACATTCAATCTAGATTGACCAGCGATCAGTTCTGGTCTAGACGGCCCCTCTCTTCCCCCCCCGTTCTCGAGAGATTGTGCAAAGCATCGACGTGGCGCAAACCTGAAACTTGCAGGGATCTCTCATGCCTGCCCTTACACGCAGGCTGAGACGCTCGGCAGCACGTCGTGCCCTAGATAGATTTAAAGAACGATACACAAACTGTCGTAGGATCTAGATGTGTAAACAAGGCCATTGTGGCCTTAATCAACATCCCTTATTTGGATTTTTTTTGGTGAATTGGTTCATTTTAGAGTACGGCCCACATCTTCCAGATGACGGCGAGGAAACGATGAAGACCTTCAATGAGGACATCCTCTGCACACATGGTACACACACACGCACACGCACACACTTGTTATGTGCTTTCTGACTCAAAGTAAAAGTGGTGAAGGACACATGACAGCGTTGTTGAGAGGTGTTAGTATTAGCAGTATTAGCACCGGGGGGACAACTGAGCCCTGTGTGTCCTGGTTGTGGTGGCAGGTGGTCTGAGCATCCTGGAGACTGAGAGGAGACTGGTGTCGTCGGAGGTCTGGACCAAGGTCCGTGCCTATTTCCCCAAAGCACCAGAGTTCACCCAATGCCAACAGCCCTGTGCCCAGTGCCTGGTGAGTGGACCAGTGAAGAGGTGGTCAAATCCAGTGGTGACATTACCCTTCAAACTGTATTTCAAGTGTGTATCTAATAGATGGAGCTAGTCACTAGTCCATAATCTGGTCATGGATGTACTGCATTCGTACAGAAAGAGTGAATCATGATCTTAAATTAATCATGTTACTTGTAGCAAAAGGTCTGCTGATGATAACATTTGCAAACGGCTGACTATAGTAAAGAAAAAAAGGAAAATGCAGCACACTTGGTGTTATGTAACCCCGCCCACCGCCATGTGTGACCCAGACCCTGGAGCAGGAGGAGAAGGATAACGAGGCTGTGAGCAAGATGATGGCCCAGGACCAAAAGAACCAGCTGCTGAACCTCTTCCAGGAGAAGAACCGACCTGTGCTCACCAAGTGGCCGCAGGTATGGAGGTGGTTAGCTGCTCCCTTTTCCAAAGAAGATCCGTTGGTACAATGACCTTTTGACTTGTTGTCAAACCTGCTTTAAACTTTCTTGGATGGTTAAACGTTACCACATAAGACCTCCGCTTAGTCTTTCCTTCCATGTTTCCTTGGGATGTTTTCCTTCCTAGGGCACATCAGAAGGGAGTAGACGAACCACATATTTGTAGTTAACATTTGCGAAACCAGACTTAGACTGGGCACACACTATAAATACTATAAATGTTACCTTTTTGTAAGTCGCTTTGGATAAAAGCGTCTGCCAAATGCTCTAAATGTAAATGTATAAATAAAAGCACTATAAATGAGGAAGGACGTGGCTAGCATGCCACATAGTGGACTCAATTCAATATGATGCACCATTTACATTTAGAGCATTTGGCAGACGCTTTTATCCAAAGCGACTTACAAAAAAGTAACACATTTGTCGCAATCTTCTCTTGTCTGTTGAGATGAGCCGCTTTATAGACCACATGATCAAGACCGACCTGTTCTTGTCGTTCCAGGGCACAGATACTCTCTACATAGTGCCTATGTTTTTTGTGGACGAGTGGAAGAAATTCATCAGGTACACGTTTGTCTCATTTCGACAGCTGGGTGGTATGGACCGCGGTACGGTGTGTGGACTCGCAGAACGTTATTTGAACACCATGAGCCACGTTTCCACTAAAATCACCCGGAGCTTTTACGCCCAGGAGTTATTTTTCAGGAACTGAAAAGTGCCGTCAGCCCGTTGCTGTCTGTTTCCAAGATTAATATTTTCATGCGTCAGCAGACTAATCTAAAGCGTTTTGGGTGTCTTGAAAAGCGCTATACAAATGCAATGAATGATTATGATTATATTTGTGTCGTAACTGACATAAATAGTGATTTCTCGTGGCGTTCATTTGTTACGTGCCTGATGTAAAAGCACCTTTTTAAAATAAGCTGATTATACCAGCTATTGCAGAGATTGACTGTGAGATGACTGAGATGGAGACATGTTCCTGAACTTTTGGGATGTACATACCCCCGAGCAAGGACTTTTTTAGGGGTGAAATAAGCCCGGTTCCTAGTTCCTGGGTAAAGTTCCTGCGGTGGAAACGTGGCTATAGTGATAGAACATGGAGTGAAGGCCTGCAAGCAAGAGCCATCTGTTGTTCACAAGGAACCTGCTGCTCTCACAAAAACAGTACATATCTCTCATTGTGTGTTTGGACAAAACATATGCAGGAAGTAGAACTGTTTGGATAGGAGGCCGATGGATGTGATTACTGTCTCCTCATATACTGTCTCACAATCTGCCCCCTCTGCCACACCCCTAAAAGGAGGCCAACCAAATCAGCCCCGGTGTCGAGCGTCGGCAACAGCTTGCTTCTCTGTCCCCACGGCGGCTTCATGTTCACCTACGAGTCCCTGATCAACGGTGACTTTCAACAGTGAGTATCCCTGATCCAAACCTGCCCATACGGTGAACCATGTCGGATATCCCCGAGCAGTTTACATTTTGCGATCGCATTAAAGTGTGAATGAGTGTAGTGTTCTTCCTGCACAGTGTAGCTTTGCTCTGGCCTAGCGAATGGGAGGTCATCAGCAAGTTGTTCATTGTGGACCAGCCAATCTCCCTCCACTGTTCCAGACTGGCGACTGGCTCTGCACCACAGTACACCACCCAGCCTGGTAAATACACTGTACATTATACAAATCTGAAGAAAAATCTCAGAAGATCGACTCACACAATTTATATGCGTGCTTTTGGCCGAGGTTGGCAGACCGTAATCAAATGGAAGTTGACCTTTTATATTATTTCTTAAAGCAACAGTTGATACCATTGACAACATTAGTAACATTGCTAACATCCAGACACTAGATGTACTCCCCTTCCATCCCATTCTACCCATTCTAGTGGTTGCCGGTTCATTGCACAACCTTGCATGTCTCATGAGAGGAGTGAGACTCATGTCAAGTGATGACTTTGTGGTAGAGTAATTAATTAATTAGTAATTACTCTACCACGTATGTAACATGTATTTGATGTACACTTACATTACATTACATACATTAGCTATAGATTTAGGTTACTTTGTCGCTGAGCACTTGGGATTCTTACCGGATTGAACATTTCTTTCCACACTGGCTGGCAACTACCAAGTCTCTTGATCGCTGATGACAGAAATAGCACGTGATACCAACGTCGGCCATCTTACACAGAGATGAACCAAGGAAATTGCTAGGACCATGTTTAGCTTTTATGAATGACTAATGTATAATCATCATCACCACCACGTGACGTGTGTTTTGCGTTGCGTGGCCAGAGCTGTGCTGGGCGTGTCGAGAGGGCTTCATCTTCCAGCAGCAGCGAGACCTGAGGGAGTACACGCAGGCTACTGTCTACGTCCGCAAGGTGCTTGAGGACAAAGTGGTAAACATATGTTACATACTATCAGCCTAGTGTTAGCTTTCAACCACAGTTGGTGGTGGTTGAAACTCCTTGCATTATAGATAGTTTCCTCACTGAAATGCACATACCAAACCACTATAGTGTCTTATTATCCTTGAAGAAAAACAGAGGACAGCAACAATTAAGAGAAATTGTGTGCATCTTTACAACCCTAGCGATCACAAATTGAGACAAATAAGGTATTTGATTAATTCTGCTGCAGTTATGTGTTATGTAATGGCTAGCATAGTACACGTCTACAGAAACATTAGCTTTTTCCTGAACATTATGATCCAAATGTGTGTGTTTATGGCTACGTTTACCACGTAGGTCATAAAGGAGGCCGCTCCTGAGCTGAATGCCAGCAGTTCAGAGGCGGAGCCTGAGGAGGAGAAGGAAGAGCTGCCAAAGGCAGATGGAGAGGGAGAGTGTGACTTCAACCAGGTAGGTGACAACCACTCTCTGAACCAGCGGCTCCCAAACACTGGTGTGCCGTGAGACTAGTGTAGGAGCGCCATGGGATTTTGTGAGAACCATACATTATTATTATTATTATTAATGGAATATTGACTTGAAAAGAAAACGTTGAGTTGGAAATTGAAATGTATGAGAATACATTTGTTATATTGTTATATATATAGTTGTAAATAAAATGAAACCTTTACAGAGTGATAAGAGTCGTAACACGTGTTCTAGAGGCTATTTTGCCTGGATATGAATACAGGTGTGCCTTGACATTTTGGCTTGCCCTTTGGTGTTCCTTGAGCACAAAACGTTTGAAAACCACCGGTCTAAACTACATTGTCTCACCGATGGCTAGTAAGACAGATACCTTCTATTTCAACCATTATTTCAATCCACACTCATTTGGAGAAGCGGGTCTCATTATGCTTGTTTTCACATGTTTGCTTAAAGGTTTATGCCGATTTTAAGTTAATTTCGGTTCAGGATGTAAAATGTGTGAGTTTGGGTTTGCGACGTGACGGATCCGTTCTCTCCAGATCGAGGACGGAGCCAAGCGGGCCAAGATGAGTGACGGCAGTGCTGCCACGCTCGCGACGGGTCCCGTCACCATGGCGAGGTCCGGGAGCATCAGGAGAAGCACGCGACACAGGAAGCTCCGAGGCGAGAAGGCACTCATTGTCTCAGCCAACCAGACACTTAAGGAGCTCAAAATACAGGTGTTGACACACTGCAAACACAACACATTTTGTGCAAACTATGCTCTGCCTGAAAAAAAAAATCTGATGTATACTCTTATACTTTTTGTTGATCTCTTGACTAAATGCACGCTCTTTCCTTGTGCGTACATTGTCGGCTTAAAGTGCCCTTATTTTACCACCAGGTGTGAGTGTGATTAGCCTTTACAAGCCGCCAAAATATAATTGTCATTGTGACAATGACAATATTAGTCACATAGTCCACTGTGTAGGCTGGTATGCTGATCTAGTCATCATACTGGGTGGACACTCCCACTTGTGATGTCACGATGACAGTTTTAGTCACGTAGTCCACTGTGTAGGCTGGTATGCTGATCTAGTCATCATACAGGGTGGACACTCCCACTTGTGATGTCACGATGACAGTTTTAGTCACATAGTCCACTGTGTAGGCTGGTATGCTGATCTAGTCATCATACAGGGTGGACACTCCCACTTGTGATGTCACGATGACAGTTTTAGTCACATAGTCCACTGTGTATGCTGATCTAGTCATCATACTGGGTGGACACTCCCACTTGTGATGTCACGATGACAGTTTTAGTCACATAGTCCACTGTGTAGGCTGGTATGCTGATCTAGTCATCATACAGGGTGGACACTCCCACTTGTGATGTCACGATGACAGTTTTAGTCACATAGTCCACTGTGTAGGCTGGTATGCTGATCTAGTCATCATACTGGGTGGACACTCCCACTTGTGATGTCACGATGACAGTTTTAGTCACGTAGTCCACTGTGTAGGCTGGTATGCTGATCTAGTCATCATACTGGGTGGACACTCCCACTTGTGATGTCACGATGATGTGTGATGTCACGATGGAATGGTTTGTAATGGCAAATCACACTCACACCTGGTGGTAAAATAGGGGCCCTTGAAGAATGAACGTCACATCCAAGGCTCTATAAACCAGAACTTATGTTTTTAAGTCATTACCAGCTCAAGCGCTTACAGTCTTTGTGTTTTGTAGATCATGCACGCTTTCTCTGTGGCACCGTTTGACCAGAATCTCTCCATTGAGGGAAAGTGTCTAACGGACGATTCAGCTACCCTGGGTAGCCTCGGCGTCATCCCTGAGAGCATCATCTGTCTCAAGGTAGGGCTCGTACAGGAAACATCTACCAGCTTCACCCCATCAAACCCCGTCTTTTATAAGAAATGTTAACAATGCTTCTATACTTTTAGTGTGATTTTTTTTGTTTTGTTTTTAGAAACAACATTTTGACTTGAAGGACATTAGGTTTGGGTTGTTTCTCTTCTTGGAGACATGGTGTTGGGTTTCTGTTTTGCTGCAGGCTGACGAACCCATCGCAGATTATGCAGCCATGGACGACGTCTACCAGGGTAAGGGACGCGTCTGCTGCATTAGTTTAACGTTGAGAATGAATCAAAATAATGCTGTTGTTGTCTAATACTTTCATTATGCTTGTTCTCAGTGGGGATGCCTGAAGAAGGATTTAAAGGTAAGCATTGTTCCTTATTTGTTTGTCTGGGTTTTTTTGTAACAAACCCGAACCTAACTAAATCTAAGTTACTTTAAATGCATTTCTTAATTGTTCCTGTAAGTATTTCTTATACTGCGACAACCTTACAGCCTTCATTATTAATACATTCAAAGTACCCAATCTTGAGCGTTTCCTGCTAATTAAAGCCCCTTTCGTTCAGTTTTACTTCCTGCTTTCTGCCTACCAACCAGCCTTAAAACAGAGTTATACCTGGGGTAGTTCTGACCGAGCAAACTGATTGGTCAGCTAGACATTTGAATGTGATCAAATGAGCATAATAGCCCACCTGCTCAATTGGAAAAGGCCTCATCACTATGATTGCAACCCATAACCGACGCTACTGTCTTTTAACCTGACCTGCCAGATGGTTTGTTACGCCGATCCATCTGGGAAGTCAACCTTTGAAACGGGCAGGCACTTTCAAAAAGTACTTGGTAGGTGATTGGATGAACCATCTGTCCATCACCACGCCCGTAGCTGCCAGTAGTTCCTCATAGGACGCCGATTGGTCTGAACCACTGTGGTTCGGCTACAAGTGGATAGCTTGAAGCCAGACCAGACCGCGTGGTGTCACAAGGCTAACTATCTTTTAAAATGCATGTGAATTTTGACTATATCAAATTTCTACATTATTTCTGACACTATTTTTGCAATTTGTGTTTTGTCTTGGGGGCGAGAGTTTGCGTTTTTCTTTTTTTGAAGATAATGAAAGGACAACAAGAAGCTGCGTATGTTTGTTCATGTTTGTGTATCTGTGTGTATCTTTGTGTGTGTGTATTTGTCCAGGCACTGGGCTTCTTGGTCACTGAGGGAAAACCTAAGCTATGCTTGAAGTGGAACGAAAATCAAAAAACTTGAACTTGTCAAGTGTCCATACACAAGTGCTTTAATTTGTTCTGACCATTACTTTTGTTAATTTTAAGTAGGTATATATATATCTATATATATATCTATATATATATATATATATATATATATATATGACTGTGTTGCAAACCCACTGTTTTTTCTGTATATTATAAAAAAAGATTGCTGGCTTTTGATATTTAAAGACCCTATAACATTTTTATTTAAAGACCATGTTAGGTTTTCAAGGACTTTGTGATCGTGGTTTTTGACCTTATTAATAGGAACGGGTTGAAGAAGATAACATTTATCTTCTAGTCAGGAGCTTGGCATCCGTAGTTCTGTCGCTTATGAGAGTAGGTTGGTCTTAGACACCTGTTGGTTTTTTTTTATTATTGTAATATGACAAAACTGTAAGAGAAATATTATTTTAGAATTGTGCTTTGAATAAGCAAGTGCTCCCAATTGCAGTTACACTCCTGTTACTGCTAATTCTTCCAACCATGTCAAATGCACGAGTAACGAGTTAAGTATTACAGATGTAAACTGCTTTCCATGTTTGAACATTTATTACCTCAACAAGTTAATTAGAAATATACTCATGTGGCATTTAAATCTAGCTACAGTGTGTTAAAGTTGATTCCAGCAGGAGGTTCATGAGTTCACTTCGTTGGTCTTTACTGAACTGAAGACATGATTCAGGCAGACTGTTCTCAATTTCATATTGACAATAAAGATATTGTTTCCAAAACATGTCACAATTGTGTTATTCCATTTGTCATCCTAAATTAGGTCTATGGAAGAAAGTAACAGGCCATGGAAGAAATGTGTTCATAGTGAAATAATGTATTTACATTAGCAGCTATCAGCATACTACATTAAAATAGCTAGCACACCTATACCCTGCAGGTAGTTTAAATTACATTAAATAAGGTGGTTATTGATTATTCATAATGGAAATAGAAAAAATACGCTCATATATATTCATTCAAAAATCAGCATGTGGTTATTAGTGCACATGTACAGTAATTACTTACCTGGAATTAGTTCACTATTTTTTTATAGTGACCTTTTTCATTTATATTAGCAACTTGTAGTGATGCGTAAATATGCAAATAAGACTGCACTTTTTAGATGAAGAAATTAAATTGACAGCCACACATAAAACCAGTAGGTTATTATTGTAACGTGTATTCATTCCGACGCTATAGTGTGGTGGCGTCTGAGCATGCGCGTTTCTTCTCGGGCCGTGTTTTTTTTTTTCTTCAATGACGCCATTTTCAAACGACTGAAGCTTTATTGGGAGCCCACAACTGTTCATCGATGAATTTTAAATAAAGAGTCGGATCGTTTGAATTACAAGGTAAAATGGAGTGTGTCACGTTTTGGGGTTGCAGTCTTGTGTAAAAACGTTAATTTATTCTCACAAAGTAGTTACAGCGGTATCCGACTGCCTTCCACAGTAGCTGCCTAAGCTAAAGCTGTTCAATCCTCCAACACAGTTGGGTAACCTCGGTCTCTCAAACTAAACTAGTTTGCAGCATACGACCAACTCGTGAGATCGAGCAATAGTTGTATTTGTTGCCATGTAGTTGTCCCGTTTCTCAAAAGAATTGCGATTGGCAAAGCCAATCCGAATAAACGCATAACCACCGACAATTTAGCTTTGTGTCTCTTCACCTCACTACCAAACAAAATAACCGTCCGTTTGACCTGTCTGATGTCCCTTCGTTCTCCTGGTCTCTCCCAGTCCCAATAAAAGGTTGTTCATAAAACCAATATGTGAAATATTGTGTCCACTCTTTGTAGCCTTTTGCACAGGGCATGGATTTGCCAAATTACAGCAAGCAGCTAATGCAGCAGCTGTGGGCCTTGAGGACGGAGGGCAAGTTCTGTGACTGTACCATATTAGTGGGTGACATTCCTCACACTGCGCACAAGTTGGTCATGGGTGCTGCCAGTATGCTGTTCAGGTATATCCTCCTCCCCAGCACGTGTCTCTGTTGATGGTTTTCTGAATTCTGATGATTATCTGAATTGTGTTCATTAAGCTGTATTAAATTGTGTTGCGTGCCGTATCCTTCCCTCCATCTCAGATCTCTCCTGGAAAGCTCGGACACCATTTCCATCGACACAGCTGTGGTGTCGTCACAGGAGTTCGGCTGCCTGCTGGACCTGACGTACACGGGCAAGCTGCCGCCGGGCAAGCACAACATCAGTCGAATCATCGCCTCCGCCGACAGTCTGCAGATGTACGACGTGGCCGTGGGTTGCAAGAACATCCTCAGCAGACTGGTGGTGGCCCACCCTCGGCCCGCCGCCGCTCCTGCCGTCACCTTCGCCACCCACAGCCAGGCCGAGCCTCGGCAGCAGGCCGAGGCCAAGAGG
>OMKP01023117.1:0-11163 GCA_900302375.1 Bathygadus melanobranchus
GAGAGGAGGAGAGAAGAGGAGAGAGGAGAGATGAGAGGAGAGAGGAGAGAGGAGAGAGGAGATGAGGGGAGAGAGGAGAGGAGAAGAGAGGAGAGAGGAAAGGAGAGGGGAGAGGAGAGGAGAGAGGAGACAGTGTTTGCAAATAAAAAGGACAACATATTACCATTGTTACACCATTTAATGAATCACCCGGGCATGCCTCTTGGATATGTTATTTGATTAAAAAATTATGGATTGGGATGAGATATACCGGGCCTTGCTGTAACAACAACACTCCCCTTTCCTCTGCGCGGAGTGGAGCCGGTGTAATTGCAGACTGCCTCAGTTCTAAACAACAAGATTTAATAGTCCTCGATGCGAGCCAGCGCGCGCACAGAGGAGGAGGAGGAGGAGGAGGAGGATATAAAGTGAGTTTGACAGTGCCGGGGCCTTCGCTGTAACTGCTGTGTTCGTATTCTCTCCCCCACCCCCAGCAAATGAATTAACTGTTTTGCTTTTTTTTCATTTTTTTTTTTTTTTTTACTAGAGGGCAGAAGGAGGACAATGTTGATTCGAGGTCATCTTATGAGTGCTAATTTGGCTTCCTGTTGGAGATAGGGAGACTGTTAATCAAACGGCAGCACCTCCAGAGGATGTTGTGCTCTGTACCTACCCTGCAGAGCAAGAGAAGAATGTGTGTTTACACTTTAAGAGGCAGGGGATGGAGCTCAAGAGAAGGAAGATACTTATGTTACAGTAGTTCATCTAGTGGCTTGTTTATTGTGGCTCTTATACCTTGGGACAAATGTTATTCCATTCTGGAAGATAAAGGCTCTGACATACTTAGCATGTGTGCGTCCGCGGGCGGCTGTGGTCGGTTTCATTCATACTACAGTTGGGTGACCGAGACGGTCTGGCGTTCCACGCATGTGTTTCCATATCCATACTCCCTTCCATTTGGTGGCGCTAACGCACCATAACCTTTTTTGCCAACCGTCATAAAAATCAAGAAGAAGAATACAAAGCGTGCGCATTCCGAAAGAAAATGGCGACCGTACAAACAACAACAATAGTTGTTGTCGCACGTTAAAGTTATGTTAACATAAACTCCATTAATGCGTAGTTTTAATTCACAACTATTTTGTAATATATTTTTATAGTGTATTTTATAGTGAATTTTTTATTTTATTTCATATTTTTTACCTGTTCTTCTGTATGCACCATCAGAACAAAACAAATTCCTTGTGTGTGTAAACTTACTTGGCAATAAACCCGATTCTGATTCTGATACCTGCATACTTTGACGAAGAATTGCGTAGTTGGTTGTTACACGCGGTCACTAATTTTGGGCTGTGCGCAGACGCCCTCGCGGTCATGGGAGGATGACGAGATTTAAAGTTTGAATTTGGCTTTAGGTTTACTTGTACAAGGTTATATATACACCTGGATTTAGTGAGTTTTTAAAATAGAAACAATTAGGAGTAATATATAGGGACAATTCATCACTGCAATGATGCATTATTAAGTGACAATAAGTTAGATGTAATGTCATTTCAAATAGTTATGTGATAAACATGCTATTGTTTATTTAAAAATACATATGTACATGCATAATAATACAAATACATCATTTCAATAAACACAATCTAAACATTGCAGGAATATAAAACAAAATGAATGCATGTTCTCTATGTCTCACACACATTTCACCTCATCTCACTCTCTCCATTCTCTCTCTCTCTTTCTCTCCCTTTCTCTCTCTCTTTTTCTCTCTCTCTCTCTCTCTCACGCTCTCTCTCTCTCTCCCTCTCTCTCTCCCTCTCGTGCACACAGAACAAGAAAAAAATAACCAAAAATATCTGAGAAGAAAAATCACAGAAAATATCAAAATAACGGCATGCTCCTCTCACACCGCAGAATCCCTGGCGCGTATTCATCCTTGCATTCGGTTACTGTCCCTGGGACAATACGATCAATCCCTGTCCGATATGTGTCCTCCCGTGTATTTAGCCCCATTGTGAAGGCAATAGCAGAAAGCCAATCAGACCCCTCCAAACCTGCAATCAGCCCAGGACCCTTAAAGCCAGGGCATCCCATGTGCCCCTACAAACCCTCCACACACACACAAAAAAAAAAAGTTCTACCACTTGGTCAAATCAGGATTCTTCAGAAATTCAATAGCGAGCCACCACTAGCCGGGTGGAAGTTGAACTGTTGAAGGAGACTAAACGGCGGCGGGATCCGGCCATCAGGAGACACCTTCCAGCGGATGCATTTAACGTTTGTCACTTGTCGCCTCGATGCACAATCAATTGCAGCCTCCCTTCCCAGCGACACCTTGAGTCTAAAATCTAAACCGACAAATGTACTTATTGTACGTATGCTTTGGACAAAGGCGTCTGCCAGATGCCCTAAATGTCCAACATGTCAATGTAAATGTAGACCAGAGAAGTCGAGGCGTTTTGTATACATTTATAAAGATATCGTCAAAAAGTCACATTTTTTCTTCTTTGTTTTCGCTCGCTTTCAGTTGCGTTTTCTACAAAAGAACAGAGTATTGAATGTAAATAGCTCTTTTTTTGACATTTGCTTTCACGGCTACTTTGAAAGCTATTGATTTTACGTCCCTGTCTGTGCTTCTGTGAAAGCTCCTGTTCATTGATTCTTTTGATTTGAAACTAATTGCCAAAAATAGACATTTGAAGGAAGTCAACAGGCTAGGGCACTTATAGAACATATGATCAACTTAAACATGGGTTGCTGAGATATAATTGCACCTAATAAATGGCTGTGAAGTGCCCAGGTACAATTGTTGCCAGTGCCTTCAATGCCACTACAACTGCCCTTGCTATAGCGTTTGATTAGTCTTTTATTCAGGGATACAAAAGAGGGATAGCTATGCTGTGTTGTGTGGTTTGCTCGACAGTTTATCCAGTGCTGGAGATGCAGATCATTGGCGTAATGCATTGTATGGGTGGCATACACCAGTGAGTGGGTAAAACCATTCAAATCAGTTGTCAGTCATTACACATCCATCATTCTAAACAGTACTTCTAGTCTATTCCATTCATTCATTGGCCCAATACCTACTTAGTATTATTCTTAATTGATTATTAATTAACAGAATGTCAGTATTGGTACTTGGAAATGTTTTTTTCAAGCTATTTTTCATATGAAAGATTTTCATATGAAACTGCCGATATTTCACTGTATAATCACTTTTTTCTGTATTATTATTACAAAAGGTTATTACAAAATGAAACATTTGTATGGAACGTATGTATATTTCACTCAAATGATGAGGAACTGGTCTAATTTAGACCAAACATTAACTGAATTTATTCATTTTTTTTAATGCATTCTTAAGCATTACCGGCTGCTTTAAAAAGTGTCTGTAGAACGTATTTAGTTTCCCACTAGCCCTGGTATTAAAATAATTCCCTCATGAGGCAATATTTTAGTGTTTATTAGCCAATGTTTACACTGTTTATTGCCAATGGACAAAAAGCAGAAATGGATGGTAATGATTGGTTCTGGCGAGCGCAAATGCTTTTATGTAAATGTGACCTGGAAACAAAAGCAAGTTAGTGCCATGTGTACACCGAAGTGCATTAGGAGATCAATTAACCACTAGCCTGCCTTAATAAACAGCCTCCACAATGTTGCTATAGCAACTGACCCACACATGCATTAAAGGAAAGGGTTTGCACATCGCATTTTCTCATAGAAAGCTTTTACTTAATCAAATAGTCATATTGTTTCAAAAAATGTGAACGCTATAGTCCAAAAATGCAAATGTTTTTCAATTAAACTGCTTAATTTGTTTCCTTAAATGTATTTTATTGTATTGCCTACAACACCCTGGTCTGTACTTAATGTGGATTATATCATGCAACCATGGCGACAGTGTAGGGAATTCATATTCACTTGCATATTGATCAAGACAGAAAATAAAGATGACCAGACACATGAATGACGCTCAATACTGTTTATACAGCTACAAAGACTTGTAGCTGTATAGTCCCTTCATAGTCCCTGGGTAAGAACTGGGTAACAACATTGCAAAATTATAGGCAACAAAGACAGAAAATATCGAGCAGCGTTAGTCGTTTGAAAACTGTTGTGAATCTGTCGACACACTATGTGGAACTCTCTTGTTACGTACATGCTCGGTAATTATTACTCCCAAACCTCCTTGTGCAGGCAGTTCTACTTTCATTTTATTTTACTAGGTTTGATTGGGATTATGTTGTGAGGGGGGGGGGACCCTTTGCTGTTCAAACCTAACCCTAACCCTAACCCTTTTGCTGAAGATTCAGAACAGAACTTATGTAGAACCTGAAACAAAAAGACCAACACTTTTAAAATAAACATTTGGTGAACATCGTAGCTTTATGAGATTGGGAACCTCTGTTGAAAGTATCGCCATGAAAGTTAATGTGATAAACCGGCACTTGGTATTGTCCTGTGATTCTCAACTATTAATTGAACAAATAATCCATTGCCATTGCTTTGGATAATACATCTTCTTTTGGAAAATTAACTGAACTTTAGAATTCAAAACACTCACCTTTGTCTATCAAAAAAAAAAATAGATATAATATATTAAGAACCCCGCCATACCTAATTGCAATGACAAGTTCCATGCAATTTTGGTCCCGAGGATGAGATAATTTCCTCAAACACAGTGCCCTTCAGATAATGTTGTGAATGAAGTGTCTCATCTCAGCTGAAGAGCTGTGGGTCATTAAGTGTTGTAGTGGGGTGCTAACCACCGGGACAGGGCTCATGCGATGTCTATACCACTCCCTGCTTCCACTTATCCTCTTTTGTTCCACACACAGTTTGTTCACTCACTGCTTTCACAGTAATGGCAGCGGCTCACAGGATGCAGCACTATGCTGTACAGTATATATCTATATACTGTGCCAGGGCTTAGTTTTGTTTAAAATAGAACACTGCACATTTTCTATTTGGAATGCATCATCAATAATTACATTGGCACCGTTGCAAGTAGCACAAATAAAGACTAAAATTAACTTTGACGTTACAGTGAATTATTCAAGAAACCATCATTGCCAAAGCATTTAATTGCAAAACTAATAACCGACAATATCACAAAAGCAAAACACAAAGGCATGTTTGGTTCACGAGTGCCATCAATTCATAAAGAGAATTTACTTTTCCTCAGGCAAGGCAGAATTTATTGCGCCTTAGGCCAGGTAAAGAGAATGAAGAGCAATGTGGCACTGGGCACAAATGGATTTTCAACTATAGGCCCTAAACCTTTCAAGCTGCATTGCCGGTGAATAGCAGTTAGTGGTTGCCATGCCAACTCCATCTAGAGGGATGTTTCAGCTGCACATGCATCAGAGAGAAAGCCTGGCCAGATGTCTTCAACAATTTGTTCTGAAAAGATTCACCGTCCGCCATGCTCATTAGAGGCCAACAATCAGAGGAATAGGAGGATACGGTCTCTCTCTCTGCAGCACGGCGTTCCCTCTGCCACCACAGGGAATAAGGAAAATATGACTGCTACCAACAAAAAAAATGGCAGCCATCTCAAGATGTGCATCACATTCAATTGGCAGTTTTGCTGTGTTTTCTTTTTTTAAATATTGATGTATCATTTCTGCATTTGTAACATGCCTGGTGTACTTTGCAGCTGTCAGGTTCTGGCAGGGCATAAGGGGGCACCTGGCCAACACAGAAGAAAGCCACCAACTTTCTGCATTATTGATCGTATAAATCAACACCTGTGCACCTGATGGTCTGATGAGGCAGGAGTTGGGCTACTGGAAAGATGTCATAACTCGCATATCCACTAATACACTAAGCAGAACATATCCTCTTAGAAATTACAATTGAGTTGCAAATTCTCTTAACATTTTAAAATGCATTAGGACGTGGGTGACCATGACCTTGGAATTATACATTATTAAACAAAGCCCGATAAGAGGAGCCAAATATATGCAACAGAAAATATTTTCACTCAAAAAAACAAAACAAAACAATTCTTATTATTCAGGATTCTTAATATTATTGCCCCCATAGAAACATTATTTTGCGATCGATACACATTATAATATTCATGTTATTATTTCATTGCGAACCATTTAAAAAAATGTCACTTAATCTCATTGGATAACATTGGTTTTTTGACTTTGGATATTTCCTATTTAATAGGTTTAACCATTCATCTAAACCATCCTAACCCAACTGTTTGGAAAACATGTTCCGGGACAGAAATGAGTGAATTGCCTTCTGTCTCTGGTGGCAGGTTGCTCTCAGAATGTGCTGATACTGATGATTTTTTTCATCTTTGATTTAGTGTCACTACTGGTTTTGCCTTCGTCCTTTGGTTTAGCCCTAATACAATCTAGAATATCAGTTTTGCTGGAATTAATCTACGTACTTTTCTATAGACTACAACACCATAAGTTTCCCATCAGTTGATCCTCAGTATTTCTTGATCGATGATGACCTGTGCTCTCTCATACAGGTCCCTGGCCCGACAGGAAACCATCACTCCATGCACGGGGATGTGTGGGTGTTTATGTGCTGTCTGGAAGGAAGACAGGGATAGAGTCGGAGAGGCTGACAGACAGAGAGACCACGGCAGGAGGATGCAGCCAATTGTATGGCGGAGTGTGAAAAACATTCTTTTGCAATCATTTAATACAAAAGACAAAACAGCGCGCCTCAAGCTTCTTTTACAGTCGCACCCAACAGGATTCGGCTACATGTAGGAACAAACGCAACAGAGACAGCAGTACAGCGGGAACAGCTGGTATACCTGCCCCCACCCCCTCCTCAGCTCCTTCGCTCCACCACCATCAATCCAACTGTCCAAGAGGAGGATGACCGCAAGGCATTCCTGGAGGCACTCGAGGTGGGGGAGCAGATATTTGGCTGGCCAGCAGTGGAATTGACGATGGGTTCCTGGTGCATCGACCGGGACCGTTGACGTCATTGGCCCCATTGGAGAATGCAAATCCCAGAGCAATGATGTCAATGGTCCAACTTTTGTAGGGGGACCTGAGCCTTCCTGGGGGATCTTGGAGGCCGCCATCCACTGGCTGCAGCCAATGCCACGGCGGAGGGGAGCAACACCAGCGGTCCAGACGCCTGCTCACCCGTAGGCAAGATCGAACCCCTTCATGTCACCGGCCATACCCATTCCACCAGCAGCCCCATGAGGTTGATAATGGTCCAATTCTACTGGCTGGGCCATATGACGGCCCAGAATGCCAACTGGTTAAGCAGCCAGCCATTCGTTTTGGAACCCTGTCATTGTACCCTTTATGATTAATGGAGGTTCCATTTTATCATGTAAGCATGAACAGTTTACAGTTCATCCCCAGCTTTGGGGAACTGGTCAGTTGCTTCGCTGACCTTCAGATGTGGTCTAATGGACAGAGAAGAAGCATTTCAGCATGCTAGAGCATCTTCTCTTCTGTTAATCTGGGTTATTCAGGGGCTCCAACGAATATTTACACGCCTCATGGATAGAGTGCTCTGTCCGTACGCTGCATGTGCAGCAGCCTGCCTGTTTAAAGTCATCGTCCACAGTGGCAGCCTGAAGGAACAGGTGCAGCAGTGCTCCAATCCTTGAGGCAAGCGGGGCTCGCGGCTAAAGTAGACCTACCCAAAGTAGTCACAGAGGGACTGAGAAGTGCCAGCTCCCACAGGTTCTCTGTGGGGAGCCCCATCTCCACACACCTCAGACCGATCCATCAAACACAGGGGGTGGGGGGCATTTTTTCACAAGAGGTAGAGAGAGTGGACCGCCTCATCCTATATACGATCAGCCTGGTAGTCAGATGGCTGTGGCCAAATTCCTCTGTCGCCCGCAAGGGGGAGCGAGTGAAGCTGGACAGGGTCCTGGCCTAAGTGGGGCGGTGGGGGTGGTTTGGAGCTGTCTCTAAGGGAGAGGTAGGAGGGGCGTGGCTCTAGGGATCTGACGAGAGGACAGGTGAGGTGGAAACAGGTGCTTTCATTTGCTTGCCTTGTATGAGGGCTTTAATCACCCGTCGTCTCTTTAGTGCAGTAGCTAGACAGAGAGAGAGAGACAGAGAGACAGAGAGACAGAGAGACAGAGAGACAGAGAGACAGAGAGAGACAGAGAGAGACAGAGAGAGCGAGAGAGAGTGTGTCTGAGAGTTTGAAAGAGGACAGAACCAACAATTATTGTTTTGAGTGGTTTTATTTTTGCAACAGACATTATTTGTATTCATTTAATAAACGGTGTACAAGACCCTGAAGGCTTTTCTTTCACAGTGGAACATTATTATTATGTATGAACCTAGATAACAATGTCAACAGATTATTACAACTGGTGGATAATCCTAAAACAGTATCATCTTGGATTAACACTTAATATTCTCCTTGCAATGTTACAATGAATAGTAATTGATTAATAGAAACAGATTCATAAAAATAATAAAATAATGTTATCATGTAGGTCTACAAGAAACATTTATTGAATATACTATACACAAAATGTATCATAAACCTTGAAAAGAAATGAATAATGAAGACATTTAGGATTAGCTCGCAATCAAGGATACTCAAATAAAGATTCCCAAAAGATGCTCTTAAAGATGTGATTAAGTCAAAAATAAAATAAAACAGGTAATGAACACATTAATAACATGCTCTAAGAACATTCTGAAAAGGAGCAAGGACAGAAAAGGAGAATACACTTCTTTGCATACCCAAGGAACCCTTGGCAAAGCAGGCTCTATTTCCAATGTCTGCTAATGGACTGCTGAATTGCTGCTGCATCGGGCAGCTGTCAATGCACTTCTATTTTGCCTGGCTTATCACTTTGTCTGCTTCATTACTTGTACATTATAATCATAAAAGATTTGCTCAAGTTCAGGGGGAGAAGATTGGAATAAAGCTTTCTAAGTAATTAAAATAAGCCTTGAATTAAAAAGAAAAAAAACCAAGGATATTAATTAAGACCGATAGGTGGGCCGTACTCTCCGTACTACTAGTCGACAAGGTGACTACCATGAAGGTGGTAAGACAAGAATTCCTTCGGCGAACCGCCTTCCCCGCAAACTGTTGACTTTTCTTCGGGGGGAAAACAGTTTCTAATCACCCCCCTTTGTTGTAACTTTGCAGAGATAAGGCTCCAGAGGAAAATGCCAATCCCTGCTATTTGTGAGCCTTGGGTCTCCTATTCCCTGTGTGTTTGTCATCACATCATTAGGGCTCAGCCGACCGCTAATTAGCTGTTTTAAGTATCCGGCTGATTAGAACGTTCTGTTTACATGGTGGTCAATACAGCGCGGTGATCCCTAGCCGTGACTGTTGAAAATCACTTCCTCCTCTCATTTAGCCTTATAAAAACTAAACAAAGAAGGAGTTTGGAGAGAGTGAAAGATGGGCGGATGAAGCCTCTGAAAGTACACATTGTGAACTTGCTTCACAATTGTTTGAATCGTATGTTATTGTTTAAAGATATGTGGTTTAACATAATACACATATCATGTGCAACACAGCCATCATATGTCTTCTTTGACATAGACGATGTCCCTCTCTCTTCAAAACATACAAAATATTTCAATGTTTACAATAAATGTAAATGTTCAATATGTTCAACATTTACATAACATTCCTGCATGTATAGATACCGTTGTAGCAGGCGCTAATCAGGGCTCACGTTTATGTGGCTAAGAAGCAAAGCGAATAGTCCAGAGATGGTAGTTTAAACCCTTGCTTTCCACAAAAGATGTAAATATATTGCACTTGCCCTTTAAAAAAAAAAAAAAAGATAGGGCAGCATAAAAGCCTCATAAAACCTTAAGGCATTCAGATTGTATACATCACATGTCACACAGGCGTAGCGTTCCTTTAAATATGATAGACTGCATGGCTTTTTTTTATGTTCTTATTTGTCCTGAATGTGCGTTCAGACAAGGCCAATGTCACTTGATTTCTTTCCTGTAAAACCACATATTTATCTGACAGCGTTATGTTCACTAACAATACAAAAGCAACTCCACTGGACAATGTTAAAAGGAATCCTTCGAGGATAGCTGTATGTTTTGGGGCCTCCTGCACAAGGACAATGCAAACATCGTCTTTTTAGAATCAATGGACAACAATGGACATCAAGCTGTCAGCCTACAAAGTGTGAGAAGCCAGCTCTAATCTGACGGCTAACGCAAATACAGCCACACAGTGCCACGCGCCTGGCAATGAGTGAGAATGTATCCAACATCCAATGCATTCAATGGTTACAGCTTGAATGAAATATGTTCTAAAATATCCAAGCATCTTTATCTTTCCAATACATCCACTACTGTTACTGTTAGACAAATAATACATCATTTGTATTAATTGATAATAATACAAGTCGTGGGGTCGTACAAGACTCTTCTCAAGCTGGGACTGAAGCACTAGGCACCAGTGCTTCAGTCCCAGCTCTCTTGGGTTGCCTACATCTGTCATCCCATCGCTGTCTCCGGACAACCCAGTACCTCATTGGAAATCACCCCTGCCTTGAAAGTCCTGACCCTTGTTTGCCCAGCTAGTAAGTGTGTGTGTGTGTGTGTTCACCATAAGGAGATCCTGCCACTGTGAGTACATGATTAATGGCTTTGTTTTTGCCGGTAGCTGCACCTTCCCAACCCAATTGTTCCCACCTGTATTAAACAAACACTGGAATGGACAGAGGAGCCACTGGACCAACATATAACAGAGGACCCCCACCCCACCACCGAGTCTCATCCCTTGTTAAAGATTAACTCCCGGATAGTCTACTGATGTTGGCTCATTCCAGAAAGGCTTGGGAGATAGTTTGACATTTAAAGTCATAAACCATGCCATGCCATGCCATCGCTGCTAGGTCTAGTAATAAAACAATATGTTCTACAACACAGATGTTGAATTGATGTTGGTTGGAAAACGGTTGGTTGCAACGTATTCTCATGAAGCAGTTCGTATGATATCCTATGAATTCAGCAAAACCAGCGATCAGTGCACCTGTGCAAACCCCTGCAGCCGACATTAAATGTAATATTATAAGATAGTTTGGCCATTAAAATATGTCTTTATAACATTTCTTCTACGGTTAGGGTTAGGGTTAGGTTTAGGGTTAGGGTTACGGTTAGGTTTAGGGTTAGGTTTAGGTTTAGGGTTAGGGTTAGGGTTATGGTTAGGGTTAGGGTT
>OMKP01023117.1:11183-22544 GCA_900302375.1 Bathygadus melanobranchus
TGTGCAAACCCCTGCAGCCGACATTAAATGTAATATTATAAGATAGTTTGGCCATTAAAATATGTCTTTATAACATTTCTTCTACGGTTAGGGTTAGGGTTAGGTTTAGGGTTAGGGTTACGGTTAGGTTTAGGGTTAGAAGACGTTGCAGAATGTTCGTAATAACTAACAAACGAAAGGTCGTATACATTAACTGAACGATCATACGATAATATCTTACAATATTACATTTTCCACCGACAATAAAAGTAAAGTTGGCTGCAGGGGTTTGCGCAGGCGCACAGATCGCTCGTGTCGCACGAATAATTGCACATTCGTTTTTTCATGACATATCCTACGAACCGCTGATGAGGATAGCCTGAAAAACGCAAAAGAAAAATGTTGAGAAAACTCTTCAAGAATCCCTGAGACATCGGCAGTAACCTCCTAAAGAATTGGTTGGTTGTGGGATAATACTAATGCAAATGCTACTACTACTACTACAACTGCTGCTACCACTGCTATTACTACTGCTACTACTAGCCTGCTACTACTGCTACTAACAAACTTTATACGTTTAGGATTTTCTAATCAACATTTTACACTCTCATCCCGCATTAAATACCTGCTTGACCTGTAGATAGACGCTACACAGTTTCAAGTGGGGATAGCGCTATAGCTCCCAGCCCCCCATCCTAAAAACTCTGTTGAGTTGTTAGGAAGCTGTTTCTATGATGTATTTAGTCGACAGGGACAGTGCAGATTGATTACATTTCTGTAAACATGCCAGAGTTAGCCAAAGAGGCTAATTCCCATCTGTAGTCGCAAGGCAGGCAGCAGATACAATCATTATAATGAGGCATTAAAGACACAGGGCAGAAAGGCAGTACCTGCACTGTATACAAAGACCAACAGACCACACAGCGACAAATAACATAAACCCTAGCGTTGGCAGGACCGGTTGCTGATGAGCTACCTCCATCAGGTGACGCATAACTAAGACTGTCTCAGTGTTGGGCAGAGTAGTTGGCCCAAGTACTGTATGTTCCTGCATAATTCATCAATGGGTAGATATAGCCGAGTAGGAACGGATGGAAATCATAAATGCATACAGTGGAATAAGAACAATGCTGTAGTTGTACATGGTATTTTTCTTTACATTCATTATTTATGGATTCAATTCACTAGTAATGAGGGGAACAAAAGTATACAGAAAGTAGATAGGGTGCTAGCTAGCAGCACCCATAGTGGATCCCCAGCAGCAACACTGTATGCCTAGCATGGTAATATAGTATATATATATACACATATACATTTCACATATACATTTTACATTTACATTTAGGGCATTTGGCAGACGCTTTTATCCAAAGCGACTTACAAAAAAGAACACAATTGTCGAAATACATACAGTATGTGAACGAAGAAACAGGAAATGTCCCCATAAAGACCTCCCCTGAGTTCTCCGTTGATTCTGAAAGGAAAATGTGTGGGACACGACATAGAAACTGTATTCCCTCTGTTTGAACCGCTGTCATAAACACATGGAACAAAAGAAATACAGGACCAACGTCGCGAGCGAAACATGAAAAAGACAGACCAATAACGACAACCGAGTCAAACATGTAGTCAGAGAAGCATGTAATGCAACATATTCGCCGTGACAAGTGTGTCGTAGGAAGTACGCTCCATTTCAGATTTGAGCTCAGCGACAGTCCATGAAGAGGAGAGAGAGTGTGTCTGCGTGTCACATGAGACACTTGGAGGCTGTCTCTGGTTATTGACACGTCTGTGCTTTATATATGGTAAATGGATTGCATTTCTATAGCGTTTTTATCCAAACCGCCTTACATTACCTCACATTGACACATTCATACACTGACGGCGGTGTCAACCATGCAAGGCAGCAGCCAGTGTGTCGGGGGCAGTTAGGGTTAGGCGTCTTGCATCAAGGACACCTCGACACTTAGCTAGGGGGAGCCGGGGATCGAACCAGCAACCTTCCGGTTGCTCGGACAACCGTCTCTACCTCCTGAGCTACTGCCACCCGTTTAAAGTTTTAAGTATTTCATTATTATTATTGTTGTGATTTACGTCTTGGTGTCGTTCAATTCACGTTGTTGTGAGCTTTTATTCACACTACACAAGACCTAGATAATAAGAAGGGAGGACAATAAATCATTCATTTGATCATTTTACTTCTACTAATTTTCTGACGTGCACAAAATAAAGAGACCAGAACGCGTCCATCCGATGAAGAATATCTTGTTTTGTTTGTTTTTTACATTCAGCGCAAGTGCACCGTTATATTAAACGTTCAAGCGTATCGGTTTCCATCAACAGAATAGAGCACACATATGTCATGTCTCCTGCTGCAACGCCTGCTGAACCAAACACAGGGCCGAGGGGGAGGATCTATACACCTCTCCCCCGCAACAAGGGTTAACTGTTTCCCTGCTCCTAACCGCACCAGATTTTGTATAACCACGGTGACAACTGACGCTGGAAACAAGTAGGAAGGGGACTTGCCAACAAATAAAAACCTGAGGTCCCCTGTGTTTGCTCTTTCCCCCCCTTGATGACTGGCCTCTTTTGGGGCACTGTTATGAGCTCGCAAATAGACAGTGCTAACACACTGGGTGATACGCAGGCAGATAAAGACGAGAGAAACTCAAGCTGGAGGGTATATAAAACTATTGTCCAGCGGGGACAATAGGAATACAGCATTGGCTGGAAGGGGAAATTTGAGTCTCCAGCCTGATAGACTTTATGTGCTGATAAGAGATTGGGTTCTGTGCCCGCTTTAGCAAGAGAATACAGTAAACACAAACTGAGGGCCACTGTGAGTAGGTCACTGACAGTCTACTCTGCCCCGGGCTTAACATGACACTTAAGTACTAATACAAGGGGACGAAGAAAGGACAAGGGTACACACACATTACAAACTGCCTCTATTCTCCGCTCCCAGGCTGAAATGTCAAAGCCATTCTTTTACCTGTGAAGAAGAAGGGGGACATGATGGGTGTGTGTGTGTGCGTGTGTGTAGATGTGTGAGTGTGTGTGTGTGTGTTCTTTGGTGATTTGTTGCATTTTCATACAACTACTGTGATTGTATCGTGGAGCTAAACAGGCCGTAAAAGTGACTGTTTTCCAAGTGTGTAACTCAAAACGCCATGTGGCTGACAAATGGAGCAGTGTTGAAGACAGGAAGATCCTAGTGGTCCACAACGGACCACTAGGATCCCTTATAAGGATCATAGCACCCATTAAAACCAATCGCCAGGACATGGAACATGTATATACATACATATATATATATGTATATATATATACATACATATATACATATATATGTGTATATATATATATATAATTGTTATATTGTTTTTATTGCAGCCAACAAGCCACAGTAAAAAAAAGCAACTTTTAAAAAACTTTTTACATAAAGTTAGCCGTGTAAACTTCTTCGCATTGACACACTCTTATTAATGATCGTGCACAATATCAGACGGGGTTCATGGAAATCAACCAGCCGTGTTGTCAACCACCAATAGCTGAAGTGTTTCCTGGTTTCTATCACTTGGTGAGCACAGCTGAGGGTATTGGGACTAGGCGTTGCCTTGACTCCTTTTTTTGTACATTTTCCTTTAATCTCAATAGTCTCGATTTCTAAGGAACTGATGAACAAAGGCGCTTCCATCTTTATTGTGCGGCATACATTGTATGTAATCAAAACAATTGGAATATGTGCAGAAAGGGACAGTGGGGGCTGGAGTGATATTTGAGTCAGGAAGGAATTCTCATGCGATTGGATGTGGTCCATTTCAACCAGATAACAATGCTGACCAGAGGGACAGTTTGCTTGTCAGTGCACTCAGAGCTTATCAGACAAAGAGGTGAAACAAATCCCATCGCTTACAAAGCCGGCTGAAATCCCTCCTTACTCAGCCAGGAGCCAGCATCAGCGTCCCACCTTGCACCTCTCTCTCTCTCTCTCTGTCTCTCTCTCTCTCTCTATTTCTCTTTCTCTCTCTCTCTTTCTCTCTCTCTCTTCCTCTATGTTATCTGCTTCTGTTTGTTTCACTGGCAGACACCACTCTATTAAATAGGTGCTGTTAATTATTCTTGGATTGAGCAGCGCGAGCCTTGTGCGTGTTGGCGGCTGTCCATCCCCCTCCCCGTCGAATCGTCTCCGTGTGTCGGCCATCATCAGCGCCATGTTGCATCTCTCTTGTATCTATCAGAACCTGAGAGCTTCTTACGGTTTGGTCTGCTGTGCTCAGCCTATTCTACTGTTATGCTTACCCGCATGAGAAAGAAATCCATGGATCTACTTTATGAACTGTTTGTTATCTGCATGTCTGTATAGTGTTTGTCCACGACCAAATATTTTTTTCATTTGACATTTTCTTTAAAAATATAAAGAAACCATGAGATGGGACACCTGAGGTGGGCATAATACGTAGTATATTCATATGACCAATGATGTGACCAGTAACTATACAGATAGTGAAAACACAGACCTACTCAGACTAATGACGCAAATCTAGTTCTAGCAAAGAGAGCCGGGCCATGCCAGTAAATCCTCAATAGGCCAATGGAAAGCAAGGTGGAGAAGCTAGCCTAACCATTCAAATGGCTGACCCCAATGAGATATTAAATAACAAATCTTAACATTCACAATTAGACATTAGATTAGCATGATCCTCTGTGGGCAGCCAAGTGACACGGGGGAGTGGATAGAGTTTGCAGTGCATGTTGACCACAGGGTTTCAGAGTACCAGAGTGTGAGTCTTAGAGAGTGGCATGTGAAGGCAGCTATCGAGGCACGATCAATGTTGGTGTTGACAGAAAAAAAAAACTTCTGGGACCACTGCTCCAATTATATCGTTTGAGAAGAGACCTGCAGGACCAGACAGAGTCCAACTGGGTTGAGTTTCAGTTCTACCTCCCCATGTATCCAGAGCCATCGGCCTTGAGGACTACAGAAACTTGTTAGACACCTTCAATGCCCATGAGTGGTGAATCCCCATAAGTTGGTCACTCTCTTGAACGGTGGTCTGCTCATTACCATTTAATGGCAAACGTCCATCTTAGGAAGAAGCCAGCGAGGCGTTATTGATCATGCAAGTCGGCGAGTCGAAAAGATGCTTTCCATGACCCAGTCCATGGCGTGTTCTGGGACATGCTGAACAGGTTTGTACATTTGTTATCTTAACATGACCATTATCTGGGGCACGGTGGCTCAGTGCGTAGCACTGTTGCCTCACAGCAAGAAGGTTGTGGGTTCAAGTCCCGCATGGTGCAACATGTCGGGGCTGGTTCCCGGGCCTTTCTGTGTGTTGAGTTTGCATGTTCTCCCCGTGTTCACTCGGGTTCCCCCCCATAGAACCCCACAACAAAAACATGCAGAAGAACAGACGCAGAGAAGGCATTCCACCGGCGACGCCAATAATTGCGTGTGTGTCGCCGCTCACAGTGTGTGGTTGAAGTGTCGACCGTGTGGCAAATAAAGGATGACTGGTCACCAAGTCTGAGTCAACCAAACCAATCAATTTCCACATTCACCCATTGAGGAATGTACCCACACATCCATCAATGATTGCCATGCTGCATTTAACCATGTCCACTTAGTTTCAGATTTGCTGAATTAGGTATTTTTTTCAAAAGAAATTGCTTGCCCTTTGTTGCATAGTGGCCTTTTGTGAACCCCTGATTAAACTTTGAATTAGAAGTATTACCTGAATAATATCTTTTTTTATTTTTTTATTTTATTTAACACATAATCTGCTTTGTGAGTTTCTTTGTTTGGGTCCAGTGGTTCAAGCTCTTAGCGGGGAAGCAAATGGAAGTGATGGATGGATGGGTTCAGCTAGTGGAATAGGTCTACACTTCTACACAGTTCAATGTTATATCCATTGGGAACATTTTGAAACCGCTTTAATTGCGTTTTAGTCAGGCTATTGTTTAGGGCAGGGTACTTTGTCATTTTTTTGTGTAGAAATATTGACCAAACGATAGCTCTATAGAGAGGAGTGTTGCTGCCCGATGGTTTCGCTAGGAAGCCCCGTCTCCTGGGCAGGAATACACCGCTAGACACACTGATACCAGTGATCACTTTCAGAGTGTGAATATCTGCTGAATATCCAATATCTGATGTCACTGTAACCCGCTTGTCTGACTCCCCTTCAAGGCAATGGTCAACAAATGTTGACGTTTGTTGTCGTTTGGCTACTTGGATGGCATCCTTTGTCACAGGCCCACCATATATGACAAGGCAAGAAAAAGAAAGAAGAAACAAGAAACCTTGTGAAGGAACACAGAAAGAGGGATCTCGCCTCCCAAGGATGGCTAGGAGTGCAATGGGTGCCATAATGGGAATGACATAATGGTAGCATAACAAGCAAAACAGCTTTAGCAAAATTAAGTTGTAACTCCCAGCTATTCCGGGCTGAGTGTTCTCACAATAGCCTTCTGTTCTCGTCCACTGGCATGTCACCCTTTGAGTGTCAAATGTGTTATCAGCTACCATAATCACCTGACCAGGAGACATTGGCTTTGGAGTCTCGGAGACAGAGCAGTCTGCACCTGGAGAAACTTGACTGCTTAAACCCCGTCCCCCCAGACTGCACCTTTGGATTCATTTCCATGTCTCCCAGCTAAAACCACCCACGTTCTTCCACTGATTGTCCTGTCATATCCAGGGGTCTGGTCGGGTTTGTAATAAAAATCAATTGTTTGTGGATTTAGACGTGGTCACTACCTAGTGGTCACAATATCCCACTAGGGTCCGGGTACAAGACCCTTAACCGAGATTAAAAGGAGAGCTGAACCTAGGGAAAGGGTTCCTGTCACAACCATTGCTGGCCAGCGTTCATGATTGGTCCATCTCTCATTATTGCACTGCAAAACAATATGCTTACTTGCAATTGAGTTCAAAACAAAAAGGAAAAAATGGGGCCTTGTAAACCCCAATAACTTAAAATGGATAGTGGACATGTTTATATGGCATTGGTTTATATAGAACAATATACAATCAAATCTTCAATAAATTAAAACAGTATATAAAATATATAAAACAGTATCCTCCAACAAAAAGGTCAGGTATAATTGACAGCGGAACATTGCCAGTTTTCCAGATTTCCATTACAGCTAGTTTGCCACCTTTTAATTGACCATCAAACATTTTTAAGTGAAGGAAAGGGTGTGGAAAAGGATGTGTTTTTAAACAGGGCTTACTCGAATGAATTCTAGGCTTGAGACGGAGGCTCATGCTCCTTAGAGAGCTTAGACGTGGCTCCTTGAGCTTCAGACTCATTGCTATAATGTGTCTGTGGAAAGCCTCTTCAGTGTGCTGGAGAGGAATGAAATGAGTCAGCCTACCTTCATTCTTCAATCTTGTTCACTGTGACATGGTCACTCCTGTTGCTGGATTACTGAAACATTGCTGATGGCAATGCACATTTTCAACTATTTCTTATTTTCAAAATGCGTTTTATTTAAACTGTTCATTGTATGCTAACATAAAGTTACATTTCTGTGTGAGAGAATGGGGATGGGGGGGAAATGTCATTCCATTACATTTGTGAGAATTTAATTCAGGGCAAATCATTTCAGAAATGAGCTGTGGCTGAAACAGCAGTCTTAATGGACAGGTGTCCACTTAAAATCTCTTGCAAAGCTGAGACTAATGGATTGCTTTATATTCAGTACATTTGGGGAATGGAAAAGGGATTGGGAGGGCTTAAGCGGTTGAAGCACCCTGGACACAGGCTTCCTGCATAAATATGCCAGTTTAATTTCCACAACTCACACGCTTGTCAGATAAGTAACCCTTTTTTCTAACTTTGTATTTCAGGACTTTCGCAATATCAAAGTGAAAGTTAGAGGCATCATTCCAACTAATTGAATACATCACAAGGGACTATCATTCTGGTAGATCTTTGATTTAAAGGACTCCCTCGCTCACTTGCTGACTTGCTCACTCATTTGATGGCAGACGGGGAAACACACACACACACACACACTTTATCTCTCTCATGCGCGCGCATGTGCCCACACACACACTTTATCTTTCTCCCGCTCGCACACACACACACCTTCTCTCTCACTTGTGCGCACACACACACACACACACACACACACATACACACACACTTTGTCTCTCTCGCACACACACGCTCTCTCTGTCTCTCTCACTCGCCGACACACACACACACACACCTTCTCTGTCTCTCCGAGTCACACAAACACACACACACACGTGCCAAATATAAACTACTCCATATTAAAATAAAGGCTTAGAGAAGTGTAGTCAACAGTGGGTGGTAGATTTCTCAAAAACCTGAAATTCTATTCAATTATGTTCCATGGTAACCATCATAGAGATGGAGGGGGGGGGAGGGAGAGAGAGAGACAGCCTGTGACTCTTGGTTAGAGAGAACGAGCAGCGTGTGCCCTTCTGAAGGATCCCCAGTAACTGTTTCACTCTGTCACATGAATGCCAAATACCACCTTCAGCACAGCTCCGTGTACTTCAGGGCCGCGTACACCTACAGGATAATTGCATGCTAGCAGCACTTCACACAAGTGTAGGCAATAGAACAAGTGCGCCTTTGCCAGCCGCCATCCACCATACCATGCAATCAGGGTGGAAACCGCAGCTCAGGGTCTTTTGGGTGCGTGATGTATTCTTACTGACTTCTGGTCACCCGGTTACGGCGAGGTGGTACTTGGCAGAACCACGTGCATTTTTTGACCTGTCCGACTTTCACCGGTCTGCCATACGTTTAGGAGTTATTAAAAAGAGTTACACCCCCGGTCAGAATAGCGTTGAGCTGTATACGTGTCATGTATTAGATAATACATTAATTAATAGTAACCCGATCTATACTTGAATGGTATGCGCATGCTAATAACTTTAAAGAATAAAAGCACACATTTTTTTAGCCATATAGCTGCTAAAGTGTGTTAACGTCAGGGTGTCATCTAGTGGTGGGGTGGTCTTACTGCAAAGTTTGTACCTTTTTAACGCTATCAGACAGCAAGGTCACCAGATGATTTAACGGAGGCGAGTCACGCTAGGACTTTAACCCCTGCTGTTCCTTTCCTATTGCTAATCTTTAAGAGTCTATATAAACAGGGAGAGACGTATACACTTGTTTTCCTCTGTTTTCAGAGCAGGTAGGCCGCAATGCCAGCGCTATAGTGGAATCACCTTGACAGAGCATTTACTGGTTTAATTATTCAAATAAGATAGCACTGTGATATGTGCTGTTTATGTGATATTTACTATAGCTGTTCGCACTAGCGCTAATAAAAATAGCATTAAACATGAAAGAATACTAATGTTGGGTGATTCCAATGGCTACTCTGCACTCTTTTGTTTTAAATAACTCGTTTTTTGTAGGTATACACAATTTAGATTGACCTCTGCATCACTCGTGTGCTCTGCCTTCACTAAGTGCGAATGTAAGTAGCTGCGTTTCCATCCTCTCGTTTCTTTACCATTTCTATTTCCAAGGAGTTGCACGTCACTGCGCACACACACACACACACACACACAGTGACACTGCCCTATTTCTTGTTATGTCTCTAAGAAGGTGACATAAGAGGAAAGCAAGGGGGGAGGGGGGAGTACGACGGCGCGCTAGCAGCTAGCCGCTGTAGCTCAGATCTCAGCCATTTAGCGTGACGGCTCCCTACAAAATAAAGCAGCGTCAGGGAGGAGCGCTGTTGACCTGACGTAGCGAGCCTCCTTCACCAGTCATTCTGTTGTTTTAAAAGGGTGGGATAATTAGTGGTGAGCTTGACTGCTGGAAATGAAACACAAACGGCATTTGAAACTTTAGAGTGAAGTGGATTCACCCGGTGCGTCATTCACACTGAGTCAACTCAGATATCGGATAGTTCAATTTGTCCATTTTAAAAACCTTTACCGCTCTACATGAAATTGAGAGACGAAATGTCCACCTTTTAATCTTCATTTGAGTGGTTTTTTTTTTCAAATATTGGCTCAAAAAATCCCATGCTTTGCTTTCCTCTAGATGATCAAATGCATCAATATCTCTCTCGCTAACTGTCCAAAAAACTACAAGTGGCATTATTACAATTAAATATGGAGCATTTATAAAAATTCGTATTTGATTGATGCCGCAGGTATTTGGCTTGAAGTCAACAGTTATTAAACTGTCTCAGAGACTAAACGAAAACTCTCCTCAGCTATTATAGGCCTACAAACATGTGAACTCTTATTAAAACTCTGTACAAGAATAACATTGTGTACAAGGGCTTTGAGTGTAAAGCAGACATAGTTTCCCAATGTCGACGTTATTGGTTGATTTGCAAAACCTTAAACATCTCAAAACATAAACATAAAAAATAAAATCTTACACATTTAGTTGTTTAACTGCATATTATTTAATAGTCCATATTGTAATAATACAATATCACAACAAGTCCGACACACACACACACATACACACAGGAACAATATGTACGTCAATATATTGACACAAAAGCCAATATAAATATCAGGAAAAACTGCCTCTAAGTGAATGTTATTGGCTTCCTGCAGTTTCCAAAGCTAATGTTATTATATGAAAATCAATCACAGCATGCAGCAGCAGCGGCAGCATTAGCATAAGGAAACCCCCTTGACAAATCTTATTAGCAGCCATGGGAGACGCTGCCTCCGCCACCAGGTCCATGCTGCTATGGTGACCCTGCTTAACCTCTTGATTTTCCGGGTCCAAGTCCAATTAACCTTCGAGACAAATGCTGAACACTTGCTGCTGGTGGAGTCCATACCAACTCAATAGTCATCATTTCATTTCACGGTTCATCCCAGCACACCCCCTGCATCATGTTACTAATCTCTAGCAGACACACCGTTAGTGACTGACACTGCAACACACTGCAGCACACTACAACACACTGCAGCACACTGCAACACACTGCAGCACACTGCAACACACTGCAGCACACTGCAACACACAGCAACACACTGCAGCACACTACAACACACTGCAACACACAGCAGCACACTGCAGCACACTACAACACACTGCAGCACACTGCAGCACACTACAACACACTGCAACACACAGCAGCACACTACAACACACAGCAGCACACTGCAGCACACTACAACACACTGCAACACATTTCAACAAACCGCTTCCCACTGAGGCTGCTGCCCAGGGGCGCACGCCCATCTGTGCATGTGTGTGTGTATGTGTGTTGTGTGTGTGTGTGTTTGTGTTCAGTTGTGTACGTGTGTGTGTATGTGTGTGTGCCTGTATGTGTTCATGTGTGTTTGAGTGTGTGTGTGTGTTTACAGTGCATTCTGGTAAATACCCCACTGGAGTATCTCTTGTGATG
>OMKP01023123.1:4480-20283 GCA_900302375.1 Bathygadus melanobranchus
TTCTGACAGTGGGTGGTTCGGTCATCGGTATGTCATTGTCTGGCCGTAGAGGAAGCGGCTTTGTTCTGTTACCAGAGATCGAGCTACACAAGCAGCCGTGGCACAAAATATGCTGAGCACAAGCCACGGTGCCTCCGCTCGGTGCCCGATCGTTACAGCAACAGAAATGATGATGGGGAATGAGGCATCCAATCACCATCGGAGCCAGTCTCAAGACTGAATTGAACATAATCTATGCACATCACACATGAAAATGATTTTCCATGATGTATCGTATAGGGTATTCCCCTTGAATGTGTACACTTTGAAGCCACAACTGTTAAAGACCTACATAAACAAACTTGACTTGATTCTGAACACATTTAGGTCTTTTTTTTGGCCAATTACATTTGAGTTGTGAAGTTTAAATTAGCATTTCCAGTTGCCATCCTTATGAGTGTTTCTATAATCGTACGCTGGCAACTGACCTTGCCAACAAAACGTTCACGCAATCCCAGAGTTCTTATGCAAATGTCTTAGTAGCACCCCTGCCATAGCAACGCAGAGCATGAACGTCTTTCGAAGTTGTTTGTTGTCACAAGAACATTTTTTTCACTTTCCTCTGCTATTCCACTAGTCTTATCATGCAGTTCACGCAGTCCCATTTGCCTTACTTGGACTCGGTAACATTTCCAGACGTATTCATTTGATTAGGAGCACATCTGCCTCCTATTAAAACTTCCACACGCTGATCCAGAGGCTACACTGGAGCTGGATGGAAAAGTTTTGAGCTAACTTTCTCTCTTTTTTTGTTCCATCGTGAGGCCATTTGTTCGTTTAGTAGAGGGAGCGTATCTCTGTGTGAGTGAAGTCAAGGGGGCCCTGGAATCGGTAATACCAGTCAAAGGAAGCTGTTTTCTCATTAGCACGCCGGCATGTTATTGAGGTCAACACTTAAAATGAATTTGTAAAAGTTACACTCTCTCACATAAAAAGCTTTAGCACAAACAATAAACACACAGATACCATGAATTGCATCCGGAACACTTTTCCCAGTAGACAATCTTTGGTTCAGACATAATATTAAATCCCTTGATATTAAACGTCTCAACAAAAGCCTGGTAATGTAATTGCAACGGACAGTGGCATCACCATTCTTCTAACATTCACCGTTTTTTCCACTACTTCAAAACGAATGAAGAATGAGCAGAAAAATAGTAGGAAAAACAAAACATCATTTTGACTGTAGCGGACATGTCATTGGAACAGGGGGAGAGCTGCGCCAGTTGGGCTACTGGTCGGGAGTACAAAAGGAAGTGACACAAATAATTCATGGTTTACAGACAGGAAATGACACGCTGCTGCCAGGCTTAGAATATGTATCAGCTGTGGGGCTCAGTCAACTTTCAACAAAACGGAGATTGTACAGTTCACCATCTATTTTAAGTCTAGCAGCAGTGAAGCTTTAGCGTTGGCAATGATTGACGGATGGAGGTGTTTATCACAGGTAATATCAAAGAATGGATCTTTTTTAACACATGCAGCTCACTTACATGCACAGGTGCACGTTTTTTAATATTTGTCAGTGTATCCTATAGCCTGCATAATAGATTAGTTTAGCAGAGAAATCTGATCTGAAGTCGAGTCGCATTGCAAATTCACTCTGGATTGAACAGCATATGGTTTATGTTACCCTAGGCCAAACAGGCCAACCATCCTGCTATATACTGCTGTATATTCAGGGCACTGACAGACCAGGTATTTCAGGTCACGCAACCCCGCCACAACACCAAAGACACATTGTAACTTCAGCACTCTGGCAAGAAATATTGTACTCGGATTTGCTTGTATCTTTTCACAGAGAGAGAGACTGTGCCTAATGCTCCCTATGTCTTATTGGCTGTTGGGCAGAGAGGCAAACAGTCCTATGCACCAATACGAAAAGCTGCCATCTTAAAAGTCCACGGTGGGCCAGAACGGACCGTGAAATCAGCCATTTGGGATGCTCAGACAACAGATTCTGAAGGAGTCAAAGGTGAGGCCTACAACTTGAACATACGAACCGAAAAAAAGACACAAAGGTGGTAGGATTTGCACGCAACGTTCCTATTGGCACAATGGGAAGGGAAAAGTGAACAGGTAAATGGTAAATGTATTGCATTCACATAGGATTGGAAGGGAAAGCAGTTTAACGGAACAAGCCAGGCTATCGTGCTACATACACTGTTTATTTTTTAATATGTGTCAGTATATTCAAAGGTAGCCTGATATAATTCATACTATATGTACCGGTTATGTTATTGACTGTGTTATAACAATGGTGCTGAACTGATTGCTTGTTTTCCATGTCTAGCAATCTCCTGCAATACCGCTTTTTATTTTTTTCCCCCTTTTTTCTCTGGAGAGATTTTGCAAAGCGTTCACGAGGTCCAACTAAAACAAAGCTAATGTCAGTAGCTCCAGCAGCACTGCCCTAAACCGCCATCCAATCTGAGTGGCGATCTCCGCCATGATCCTGTCCAGACAATACCCCGACTTCCTCTCCTGCCCCAATGAAAACACATACCATGGTCAGGAGACAGAGAGGAGGAGAGAAAGGGAAAAAAGGGAGAGAGAGAGAGAGAGGGAGAACGAGAGAGAGAGAGAAAGAAAAAGAGGGTGTAGGGGGTATACAAAACCACCAGACACCCATTATGCTTAAACAAGTCACTTAATGGAGAGATACAACTGTGCAGACTGTCCACCATGCCCCCGCTGTCTTCACTCGTTGTTTGAATAACTGTTATAACTCCTATTTGGGGCATGCCTTGTTCCGTGCCATACTCCAACAGTCGTGGATAAAAGGTTTTCATTGTGATAAAGAACAGCCACTGGCTGACTGGTACTGTCCAGACAGGCGCCCCGCTGACCCGTGGCTGCTGCTGTGTGGTGGGGAGGTAAACCGTGGGTCTTCTCTGGGGCACCGGAGTCTCTCTCTTATCCAGTCGGGGTCAGTGTTGGCAGAGCAGCTGAGGCCTGACAAAGCCCAGCTCTGTGTCTGTGATCCAGACTGCCCAGCACCTAAGCTCTTACAGATGTGTGGAGAAAGTGGGCATGGGACGAGCCTCATCAAAACTGGATGGCCCACTATTTTGATCTGGGTTGCCCGAGCTGCTACTCAACAATGGTTGGAGAAGTCCTTGACTGCTGGATGTGTAGCTGCTTCTCTCTCTCTCTCTCTCTCTCTCTCGCGACAGAGTATCATTGAATCCGTAAAGAGCAATTAAGACAGTCAAAATGGCTTAACGTCAATGCTGTGCTGGCTATCTAATTTGACTAAATCAGAACCAGCTCCACATGTCTGTACACGCCCACTGAAGCCTATAACCAATACTGGCAGATAACAGAATCCTGCTGTGCGATCCTGTGACATATCTGTGCGATGTATATACAGAGAAGCCAGCCAAGTGTTTGATCAGTGTTGTTGTTTTCGTCTTGGATACAGTTCTGCATTGGCCATCTTTACAAGTAGATGACCTGACAAGAGATGTAATTTCATTTAACCTATGTTTTTTCCCCCTAAGCTAGACGCTTTCAACAACAAAGAAACCACTGGTAGATCTGGTCAAATTAAGTCAATCTGAGACACATTCTTAGATCAAAAAACAAAAACTCACAGCTATTACACAGCAAAAAAAAAAAGCCGCCATTAAGCCGGAATGATCTGTAAGCCTTTCAAAGGGGATAATGTTAACTTTGACGACGAGGAGCAACATTTCTAGACTGCGCCATCTGGGATCTATACAAAAGGATTGATTCAGCATCACACAGCAAAGACAGATGTGGGGGAAATATGTATCACCATGGGAACTACCATTGGCTTTCCCTTTTCAGGCAGGAAAAACAAGCATGGGCTGCATCAGGGTTTTTTTTCCCCCAGACCCTGGAGCAGCGACGGCAGCTAGACGTAGCCAGCTACTAGCTGCAGCTATTCACGTTTCATCTTCTCTCTGGCTCCATGTTCACCATCTCAATGGAGGGGGAAAACATTAAGTTTGACTAAGACTTAGTGGGCCTACTGTGAATCTATTCCAGGATAAAGGATTACTTTTTTTTTTTAACTCCGTAACACCATAATACTTAATTTGGACTGATGTCGCCCATGCTTAGCATGTGTGTGGGTGGAGCACTCAATGGATAATCATTCAGGGAATAGCGGTCTTGGTTTCTAATGTTATTTAACACCAGGCTAGGGCAGTCCAATAATAAATGAAGGTGAAACGTTGCGGGGTTAAAGTAGGGGTCGTGGTGGTTCACAGGAGGCCCAGAGAACGGATGGGTTGAATGAAATACAATAGGGAAGTGTAGTATTTGGAGAGAGGTGAAGCGGATGAAGGAGTTGGCTAAAAATTAAAGTGTGCAAGTCACGACAGACTGAACGTGGCTCGGCCCCCTTCTATGGAAACAATTCCTCTGTCTCCCAGACATGTTGTTTTAACATTAAAAGACCCTACACTGTGCTGTCTTCTGTTTGAAAGCACCACCCCCCTCACCTCAGACACTCCCACCCCACCTCCTTACTTTGGCACAGGGCAGTAGACATTGGCCAGAGTCAGGTTCCATAGTGCAGAAACAACTGACCAACACGAGACATTCTGCCATATGCTTCCTGAGAAAATACTGGACTTACTACTTAATGAGGTCTAGGCTACACTTGTATCAACCAATGATTCATGCATTTAGTCAATTAATATTGGCCAAGCCATAAGGGTTGTCTTCTGAGGCGAAAACAAGCAAAACAAGAGTCTTTGATAATTTCTCTTTTTTGAATATGGTAAACAATATAATCAATAGCTAAAGGAAACCCGCATTTTCGCAATGCAAACTGATTCTCGGGAGATTGAAAACAGTGGGACATTTTGTTTTGGATTAAATCCAAACTCTTAAAACTGAGTCACTAACCATTATGTATGCTTTCCAACTTCAAGTCTAATTACTGACTGCAGCCAGGGTTTAACTAACAATTTGGGCTCTCCGATATTTCCCCTCATAAACCGTTACCAGTGTACGGCGAGACCACAAAGTGTGTCAACATCAGCATGGAATAAAACAGCAGATGACAAATTCACTAAACATACCTAGAAGGTAAAGGTCAAAACAATCCCGTTCAGTCAAAATGTTACAGCAAAATATCAAGAGTAGTCACATTTTGTGACTGAAAAGCTACATGTCATCTTCCCTGCCAATGCAATAATAGCTCGTAGTTGTATGCATTTTGATTGATTAGCATGAAAAGCATAGCATTGCATAAACACTGTGGTTTCATAGTGAGGTCGGCAAATCGACAATTCTCTGACGTCAACGTCAGAGAAAATTCTGAAAATGGCAATGTAAAAAAAACAAAACAATGTAGAAAAGTAAACAGTTTTGCCATGTTATAAGCAATGCCATATTTGTAAAGATAGCAAAGATATAGCATTGTCACACAAAATGATTGTCCCTGGATAACTGGCAATCCGTCCCCCATAACCCACCCAATTGAATCCTTGGCTGACTCTTGGCCCTATCTAGTTACAGTGCTGAATCAGAAAAAAGACAAATAAATAGCTGGCGGTACAAGGTTCCTGTTGAGGCTAACTTGAGAGGACCACGTCCAAGTCCTTGTCTAACCTGCCCTCTAATGAATACAGCACCGCAGTCCCCTTGTCTGGGGTTTATTCAGGGGTGCTGGCTGACCTTGCGGTGGGGTTCTGGGTCAGGGCCTATGGCTCTCAGACCCCCGAGCGCTGGTTGTTTTTTTGGAGAGCAACAGTCTTGCCCCTGGGTGTCAGTTTCATGACCCAGTTAAAGGTTATGCGTTGGCAGAGATTCTCCTATAGCAGCCAACCACTTCTAGGTCTCACCAGAACCCTCTGCCTATTTTAGCTCCATGTTCAGTGGGGGAGTATGAAAGGGATATGGAAGGGGGTGTAGGAGGTAAATACAATAAAAAAATACCATCTGGGCAATTTAAAAGGAAAGTGACTGGGGTTTGTAGTTTGTACGAAAAAAAAGTGGTATGAAGTCTGCACGGAGTGTACAAGGAGACAGAATACTTCTGTTTTGCTTTTCATAAGGTCATGCTATGATAACCCTCAGCATGAAAACATTGATGAGCCCAGCAGAGTAGAGAAGAAAAGGTCTCTAATAACAGAGTTTGTTGGACATTTGCTGGCATTGGTTGCTATTTGCAATGTTGCGCAAAAAGCACAAAGTCATTCCAAACCTCGGCTAACCATGCCAAAACCATGTTCTATGTTCCACGTTCAATTCCTCCATTTTTATGCGTTGTGTTTTGTTTCAAACCAAATCTCCATTTTAGCTATAACAAGGCACTGTCCCCAATGACTCTCCTCCTTGCAAAAATACACTTTCCACGGTGGTCCGTCTTTCAACGATGGACAAATTGAAAGTATCTCAGGAATTGAAACATGTCACCCACGAGGCTAACACGCCCCAAAGGGCCGATGAAAGCAACAGTGCTTCACTGGGGAATGTCTTGCTGTCTTGCTTCAGAAGAACTGAGGTCAAGCACTTGGGGTCAAGCTCATCTATCCAGACCAGTGGTAAAGGCAAGACGTAATAAGGAGCATCGCAACCAAGTGAGTTCTCCCAGGTCTGGTCAGCAGTGTACCACAAGGAATACCCCTTCAATCTGAGTCCATGTTTGAATGTGTGCAAGAATGTCTGTGCATCTACCACACTAGACACAACCTCACTTTTGCTCTCACTGCTTGAATGCAAACAACAGTGGGAGGTTCTTCACGTAAAAAAAATAGAGATAGATAGCTAGATAGATACGTTTTAGACAGGAAATAAAACATGTGAGCCGGCCCAACGGGAAATGTAAGACATGGCTTAGACAACAGCCCACAGAGTCACGTCTAGCCAGACTCCCCCAGTAACCTCAGCCCAGGAACAAGGGCTGGCAACGTTTTCAAACTTCAGAAGAGTCTGACATTATGTAGGCCAGACCAGCGTGGAATACAAACCACAATCAGGACACTTAAACAAAAGATCTGCTTCTGTAAATAACTGGCTTTTGAAAATCATTTTCGAATATTGTGTTGATATGAATATCTCTGTGAAGATTACACCGAGAATATTCCCTCCATAGAGTAAAGAAACGAATACCATTTGACAAAATAGCTGAGAGTTGTGTTAACATAGCTTATTTGGTGTGGAACACACTGTCTGAGTGTTTTTGTTTTTCAGATTCTATTCATGAGGTTACACTATTCCTTGGCTGCGGTTCTCTCTTAAATTCCCTCTTTCAAGTTCCCTGTTGTCACATTTTATTATTTACTCTAGCCCAAACATCCTGCCCAACAAAATTAAGGTGAAATTATCATCCTTGCGAAATTCTTTGAGCATGACTGTGAAATTTCCAACTTATTCCCTCTTTTCTCAGCCAACCACAATCCCTGTGGGATCTCGCATCTCACTCCTCTTCCACAGCTAATTGCAAGCTACGCTTTGCACTCATAAGTATCTTTAAGCTTGTTTCACCGGCAACTACAAAATTAGGTTGTTCTCCTTAAGCCCGTGGGCACGGCTTTACAGTACATAGTGTGGAACCAGCAATCAGGGGCACTTAAAGTTGTAAAAAGGCAATCACCGTCGAATGGAAAACCTAGACCCATATGTATAATATGGCTTCTCCAATCCTAGTCAAGTTCACACCGTCATACGGTGTTTTTGGGCTTCCTTTTGAAAATGTGGTGAAAATTGCCAAAGTGATGCCGTATTTATTGTATTTAAGTACTTGTGTAGCCCTTCTTGCCCCTTCTTGAATCCTCTTTGTGGAAAAATACTATGCCACCTTATCGTATCCTCTCCTAATCATCTCCTATCTATAATAACTTACACATTGTTTTGTTGTTGTTTCTTGGTATTGGTGTGACGGGATTCTTTAAATATATAATGTCTGTGGACTTGGATATGCATTGAAATCTAAAGTCACTGTAATGCTGTTTAGGGGAAGGAAAGTTGTGTATGTGCGCGTGGCCGGGGAGATCATGGCCGTTGTGGCGTGGCATGGTGGTTGACCGTGCTTGGGCAGGGCTGTGGTGTGTTTGGCTTGCAGCCTCGGAAAGGCAATAGCGAGAGGCGTCTGTCTCTGCCTACAGCAGCCCCTCTCTGCACACTCTCAGCGGCCGGTCGCTATTCAGCAGGGCACAAATAGCGCTTTGCCTGGAGAAGACTGGAAGTTTTGTTAACGGAGGGGAAACAACATGGTTCCTGTTAGAATTGCTATCCGTAATTGAAATCCTCTATTTATTGAACAGACTTTTAATGCTGGGGCAAGTCTTTCTTTTCCGTTGGGCATGTAGTTCCGGTCGATAATACATAGACGGAAATCAAGTCGGCAGAGAATTAACTTGTGTCGGACATCGATGGTAATACTGTTCTCAGTGCAGAAAGTTGTTACATCACCTCTTTAAATGGGTTAGAGAAATGTAAGCAGAGATGTGGACAATGTCATTGCCCCTTGGGAAGTAGAAGGCATATCCATAGTATCGGTGAGAGTTTCACTTTATTGACTCTTTGCAGACTCTGCCTTAACAATATCTTCCTCTTCCTCGTCTTCGCCTGCTGACACTGTTGCACAGTTGCACATCGAATGCACCCATCAAGCTGTCAAGAAAACCCACATGCAGTAGAGTTTGCATTTTTGTCAGTTGGTGTGGACCGGGGCTTGGGAGGGAGGAGGGGATGGGGTCCATTGCTTTCCCAGAGCGTTCCTTTTCACCCAGGCCTCCTAAGTCAACAATCTAGCCAACCTACAGGCATCAGGGCCCAGTGGGAGGGAGAAAAGAGGCAAGAAAGATGGAAGAATGAGGAGAGAAAAAAACCTTAGGCAGGACAGATGTGGGGCGGTGGTAATTCTTCCTCTGACATCTAAGGTTTCACAGATTTTGCATTTCCTACTCAAGAAGTCCACAACGCATGCCTACAGTCATTCATCTGACATCATCAATTACCCCTAATTAACTGGACGACGGTCCACCGAGCGGAAAACCTCGTAGACAATTTTAATCAGGGAGAGCACCTCAGGCCTTGCAGCTCAACCTGAGGGGGAAGTGAGTACCGACTGCGAACAAAGTACCATGGAGCGTGAATTTAGCATTTCCGTCCTTTCTAAGCCGTAGACAATTTGCACATCTGAAACATCACGGCCCAGAGAGTATAGATTCCTCGAAGGATGCGATTGGCAATACCCAGTGATCCACTTGACTAAAACCCGATGAGTGACTGTAACAGACAAAACACACCCATATTCCCCATGCACATCCATACTCTAGAGCCATTCGGGAGAGAGGGTAAGGAGAAGCAGAAAGAGATTAACTTTTTTGTGACTTGTATTAGATGGACTGAAGCTATAGCCTCAGCCTGTTGTATTCGGTCATTTCTGCTTTATACGTTGTCCGTCTAAGCATGAGTTACCGGTGGTTTGGGGGAATGACGTAATCGCAGAAATGTCCTGGGTGCAGTCAAACTTGTAAGTCAGTGAGGAATTTTTCATCTGGTCAAGGCTGGCTGGGCTGTCTTTAAAAATAAAGATGTTAGTCATCACATGAGAGGAAGGGAGAGGAGAGAGGAAGGGAAAGTCCTTACCAGAGGTAGAAGCCTTACTGTTTACTAAACACTGCTACCTATTGGGACTCATTTGTAATAACAATAATGAATCACAGGTCAAAGCACATGTGCTTGAACTGCTATGTTTACAATCTAATATCTACAGGGGAAACATTTTGAGCATGAAATACATTTACACATAACCCATCATGTTAACCTCTTGACACAAAGACATCTACATTTGTGTTTGCTTTGGACATTTGAAACACCAGTTCATGGGCGAGTAATAAGGTTACAGAATAAATCAAATACTTGTCTCCAGGCTCCATACTTGTTTATGGAGTCAGCACATAGAAGTAAGTCAAACCACATAATGTGATGCTGTCGGGCAGACCATTGACAAATGAGTACAATTTGCTGTACTCTTGCCGTGAGTTCAAGGCTCATTTTGCTAATGAGCAGGAAAATAAGGCTTATCTTGCAAGAATTATCTTTAACTGACCTTTTTAGGCATATGGCATCTCATGAAAACAAATTAGGCTACAGTGCTAACACCAATTAGATGGCCTTCTAAAGATAGCCATATTATAATAATACAAATAGTGCAGGTGTTTACATTGCACCTACCTTGGTGTAGCTAATTCCTTCTGGACTTCCAGAATAGCTACTCTGCCTTTTTTTTAACATGACAATGGCATTTGTAGGACAACATGTACATATTTGAAATATATGAATGTGTGTTTTATAACAGAACAGAGAAACGAGGCTGAGCTTAGCCGATTGTCCTTCGAGAAGGTCAAGTGTTCATGTATTCTGCTAACTAAGTAAAGAGGGCGAGGTGGGGTAGCTGAATGTTTGGTATGGGATCCCTGCATGTGTTCTTCATTACCTTATCTTCAGGGGCAATTTATGACTCCTACGTGGGCCCCTCTCTTCTGAGCCCTTAACATCTGCCCAAGATAAAAGAAAATCCATGTATTATTACTCAGGCTGTGTGGGTCTGTTCACACAGCCAACAACACGGCTCTCGGTATCAGATTTTCCTGCTCATATAAACATATATTTGCTGGGGAATGTACAAAAGGCGGTGGAAATGATACACACAAATAACACCATTTGTATGCATTATCAGCTTGTGATATTGCCGAACAGAAGCTACCCATGCCATTGTAGCACATAACATAGGTACATGTATATTGATCTTAGTTGCAAATGTAGTAAATTCAATGTAGGAAGTGTACTTCCGTCGTGATACACATTATGATACACATCATTTATGAAAAGCTTACCCCGATTCTGCTACCTGTTTGCATAGCCATTGTGTGTACTGTCGCTGACTAGCGGTTGAAAACGACTCTACCACTAAAAGAAAGTTGACTCCGTTTTCAATTAGCCACACACTCTACCCCTTCTCGTCATTTATATTAATCAAATCATGCATTTCTAAAATGAACACGCGTTTTTCTATATCGTGGAGGGTAAATAATCATCTTCCAAGGTTATAGCCGTGGTGGATGTGATTCTGGCATCGTGTATTGCTTTGCTCGCTTGGCGACTTTAGAAACGCAAGCATCTTTAGCCGACAGCCCCATCTTGTGGTGAGAAGGGTTGCAATGCATGCCAAATAGCGTATTACAGACTTCCGTGGTGTATAAAATACTTCAGTCATCATTGTGTCAAAGTGCAGATACCTGAGTCAAAAGCGACTCTGCTAGAAGTTCAAGTCATCCATAAGAAAACCACTTAACCACAAGTAAAAGTCATAAAGTAGCTCAAACTATATATTTTCTGGTTAAAAATGATATGCTGCTTTAATAGTGAAAACAAAGAAAGCAGTATTATATTATATTTTATTAGCCAGTATAGGTTAACGTTGTTGTGGTTCTGCTGGACTACAAAGCACACTCAGTTAACACAAGAAAAACAGATCAGCTGACAACACCTGCATAGTTCATAATCAATGTAACTCTACAGTTGAATAAATCCCTCAAACTCACATTTGAATTGTCAAACACATGGATTGAGAAGAATTCTTTGAACAAAATAACAAACTTTGATCCAAATACATCATTTAATGTCAAACGTGACATGTATGCAGTTTACAATAACCCACGACTAGAACGTGTTAAATAGATATGGGTGATGTCTGCGCATGTGTACGCGATGGCCGCTGTATGGTTCAGAAGACTGAGCTGCTTATCGATTTCATTCATCTATTATGATTATGATTATAGTTTGTTTCAAAATCTAACTTGGTACTCTTCATATTGTCATCATTTTGAAAAGGAAAAAAACTAACATAAAAAAGTGACCATGAAAGATCACAGTACTGCAGAAATACACTTTTACCAAGTTTAGAGGCATTACACGTCAAAGCTTTTAATGAGAGTTGTGTAAGTGGTAGCGACTGTAGCAAGAGAAGTACGGATATGTCCTTTCACACTGAACCTTGAGTAGTGTTACCATCTCGTTCTGTCAAAATAAGCAAGACAAAGACAGCTAGCACATCATCATCTGCTGCAAAAAGCTATTTAAACTGAGCCCAACAATTTTACAGGTTAACTATGCTACTAAAAACAACCATGTAGTGTGTGATTTCCAGTAGCGGTCTCGGCTATGGGTGAAGCAGAAGCGGTATGGACAAATTTCCTTTCAGATCAACCCCCGCCCAATTCCAATATTAAAGTGGAATCGCGTCAGGGGTGGGTGGGGGTCTCTCAGAGAACCAGGGGTCCCAAGCTGAGCTCCACGTGGTGCGTGAGCCAGATGGCCTCGGTAGACGTTTCGGCCGCTTCGTCGTTGGGCCTGATGGGAGCGGCCAGGTTGCGGAAGTCGTGTCGGATCTTGAACGACACCAAGACATCGGTGTCTTCCTCCTTCTGGGGGACGACTTTGATGAAGAAGCCGATCTTGTTGGATTTCCTGAAGGCCACCACACTGCGGAGAAAAGGGGGATGACAGTTGAAGATTTAATAAGCATTTGGGGGGGTGTGCGCGTGTGTGTGTGTGCGTGCGTGCGTGCGTGCGGCGTCTGTCCTCACTCTGGGTCATCTTGAAAATCCTGTGGTTCAGCCAGTTCATCGTAATCAGCAGCAGCATCCTTTCCTGCCAAGACGAGTTCCTTGGTGGGAACCATCACCTACAATAACAACAACAACCCTTAAAAATATGTCACACATAGAAGACAAAATTCCTCACACTTTCCAGTTAGGGATAGGCTTGGCCCACATGTCAATATTATAATCAAGTGTGATATTGGGAACCTGTGATAACCCAGTTGTCACCATGATTCGATTATAACGCAAATAAATTCGCATCATCCAGCTATAATTGGAAAACAGTGTTCCTGTTCTACCTTAGCAGTGCTGTTCATGTCCTCTGGATCGTCCTTCTCACAGGCAACCAGTGTAACGTGGGTGAGGTTCTCCACTGGATTGGTCAGGGTCAGCAGCACTTGGCTCTCCTGACCAAACGTTATAGTATACACACAGGACACATGCATTTGTTTGAAGCTAAGAACCTTCAAAGCTTTCAATGTAACGTTAGCCAATAAGCTAATGCCGTTGTTCAGATAAAAAGGTTCCACTTAAAAAGGACATTACCGGTCTAGGTGATCAAACCATCATAACAGGCTCTCCTGGCTTCACCAAAACATCCGTTGCTAATATAATTTGGCAAACTTTCTTTATTGTACAGATTCTGCTGAAGATCATTTAGTGTGAGTGCCTGGCATGAATGTGAACAACGGCAATATACCACTTTCGTCTTTTGGAATCAATCAATCGGTCAGTACAGTCTGTGGCCAAAATAACAGTAAATCGCCATACAAGTACTTCACAAAATGTCTTAGCAAGTGCTATAGTTTACATTTGTGGCAGGCGTGTTCACAGGAAATGAATTTAGGCAGATTCGGCAAAACAAATTGAGTTTGAATGGTATGGCAGCGGATGTTTTGGTGAAGCCAGGAGACATGGTTTTATCAGTCCCATGTCAACTTTAGAAATAAATACACTTTTAAGATTGGCAACTAAAGGCCTTGGGCATGGTACACATTTGACAATCAATCAGAGTGAATCACGGTGCATTTACACATTATATTAACATTGTATATTTATATTACTACCCAGGAGCATGAAGAACACTGACCTTCATGTATCGGAGATTTGGAATCGACATGATTCTCACTTCTGGGATATAACTCCTGTGGTTGAAATGAAAAATGAAAACCAATTAGTTAGAGAAAACATTTGTCGGGGCAATTTCTTCATGAGATATTGCGTCTAAGGACAGATGAGACTTCTAAATGCGAAGAAACACACAATAGCTGCAGAAGATATTGAATGTAGGTATACATGTCTCGTCGCTAGTGGAGGGAGCCCTGAATGAGAGTCCTTTAACACCAGCTTCACCCCCCCTCACCGGAAGGATATGTCATTACTCGAAGAAACAATGGTTTACATTAGCGGGGCAGTAAAAAGCATGCAGGGATGTGGAACGAGGGGGTCAGAGGGGGTCAGAGTCCCTGCTTATGTTTATGACAAACAGCTGTGTGCCTCCCCTGTTGTAGGCCATTAGCAGAGTAAACAAGAGCAAACCTGAAAAAGGATAAAGCAAAGCTACACAGGAATTTTTCCATTAGTCGTTACAATGCCAACAACAACACCCCTGTTTTACAGGCAATTTACAACCTACGCACAAGTTACATTTTAGATAGGATGTCAACTGGTAAGAACAGAATGAAACCATCCTTCATTCACATTCCATTATTCAGACATAAAGCAATATTGTTTGAAATTATTAGTAGTGGTCACTGGGCAAGGACCTTTTCCCAAGCGACCACTACGGATAACGCAAAATCATTCTCCATCAGTAGCATACATTTTATTGAAATTATTTGGCAGCCAAGCAAAACATCGCAAAGATAAATACTCACACTGCCACCAGCTGAATTTTGAACTTGATTGAAGTCGGGTTGAACTCCGGTTTGCTCAAATTATGCTCGCATTTCTGGGAAAGAAAAGATAGATTAGAGTGCAGGTCTGTGCTGCAGAGAACACAGGAACTAATAATGATAATGTTGATAATAATACTAATACTAATAATAACAAAAAGGACTAAACACTGACCCTGCAGCGCAGAGACCTCTTCATGAGGAGATGCTTGTGTTTGGGGTGGAGCTGGGAGGCTCCCGAAGGCTGGAAGTCAGGCTGCAGGAGACGCTGCCGCAGGGTTGTCACTGGAGGAACGCCACAGAAACACAGTTTAGGGCTGGGAGATATGGGCAAAATGTCCATATAGGCCATTTAATATCTTGACATATATATCACCATATAGCATGTTTTATGGAAATTCAATGAATAAATAGTCTATGTAAAATAACCACATGGTAAAGCTTATTTTGTATACTCCTGTGTGAATGAAATACTTGAAAATTAAAAGTATTTTCTCATTTTATTAAGAACTTTAGTGCAAAGGACAGAACAGCTAGTACAGTCTGCAGAAAATGGCATCACTTTATTGTAATGAAGCCTAGGAAAAAACATGACAATATCCAAAATGTAAGGCGATAGATTTCTAGTCTCATAAAGATATCGATATAATATCGATATATTGCCCAGCCCTAGGACAGTTGACATCATGTACAGATATATAGATGAATTCAAGGACAGAAGGGAAGGTACAAGGCCATGCCAACGATGCTACGACCTACCCTCCGGGAGATTAATGGGTCTTGTGTAGCAATCCTCAGGTAAGGGTTCCACCTCATCAAGGGCCTGGGCTGGCTCAATGCTGATCTCCTTCTGGTCCTCGCCTTCTTTTAGGCTAGTGGCACAAACACATTTCACTATGAACCAACACGTCATAAGACCCAATCATGCTCCAGAGTGAAAACGGTACTCCGGTATGCAGCAGTGTACCAATATTGAAAATGGAAGTAGATTCAAAATCCAAACATAGACACAATTTCAATTTGTGTAGACTCAAATTGAAGGCAGCAATACATGGTGAACAGAAACTCACGAGAGGCCTGCCAGGGTTGATATGGGAGCTCCAGACCTTTGTCTCTGCAGTCTGGTCCCCAGGCCATACTTCTCCTAAACGAGAGAGCAGGGGGTAGATCCATGGTAGATCATCTATGATACTATCTGACACGCAGTACACTGGATATTAATAAATAACTGAATATTAAAATACAATGTCACCATAAATAAGTGCTAAAAAAAAAA
>OMKP01023124.1:7229-17588 GCA_900302375.1 Bathygadus melanobranchus
TGATTAAACAGGAAGTACATCTGGGAGGATAAATAATACATTGTGAATAAATATTTGCTGTCTTTATCCGATCGTATTGTTTAATAAAGAGTCAAGATTATTTCACTTCACTTCTGAACATTGATCCAACAGTGCGATCCAAACAGTGCGATGTTTATGTATATGATTTTATATGATTATATGATTGCAACAATACTAATAAAAACATGCATTATAAACATGCTTGAAATTGTGAAACGTTTCAAAGTTTGATTAAGACTGGCTGTCCTCCTGTTGAAATGCACTGTGGGTGATCCAAGCGACTGTAGTGTCCATAGTTTGCACACTACAAATTTCACTGGAAATATTATGCCATTGGGGTACTTTTACTATACTGTTATTTGCCTACTATGTGGATATATGATTTGGGACATGCTACATACTACTCTCGCCTAGTATACTAGTGTGGAGATTGGGACACAGCCAAACAACTCTGGCATAGTGGACCTGCAGAGGCCCCACAGTCAGGCAGTCCTCAGCTGCCCCCCACACTAATTTACATGTGTGTTTATTAGTAAAGCAAACATTTGCAGTGAATTGTACACAATGCGTTATAGCTTAATCTAGCAGTCTGACCTTTAGGTGGTCAACAGTTAGATATACTTTACATGAAAGTGTTTTTGTACATGCATGTTATTTTAAGCCAAAATAGATCCAAAATACACAATACTGTGGAGGTGTGTGTGGTTGGTGGCTGGTTTAAGCAGCCTGGCCACCTGGCCCAAGTCAGGTTGATTACACCCTGGGACTGGGTGAGGCTGCACCTGTGGTGCATTGGCTAATCAATCCACACAGGTTAAACCAGCCATCACCACACTCAAGAGAGCGTTGACACGTCAAGCATATTCCACCTGCTCTGCCTGCAAACAAGTACAACTGTGCAATAAACCGTTTTTTATAACATCTGCCTGTGTCCTGGTTATCGGAGGAGCCCCAGCAAAGCCACTTCCGTGGCGTGTAGCAGAGGCAACTTCTACAAGCACCTTTCATAGGAGCACAGCGGGTTGCAGATTATACAGTTCCCAACAAAATGACGACCTTCACTCTGAGCAAGAGACTCAAGCTTTTTCTTTCTTTAAATCTCAGACTGTGTCTATGATATCCCACTGGGGTGTCTGTTCAGTATATTTGCCCCCACTTTGTTCTCAGCTAAGTCACATAACGCTCAATTTTCAAGACTGAAAGATTCACTTGTTAAGATCAAATATCCTCACTATTATTCCAAGAGTGGCAATGGCTACATCATTATGTGATGATGAAACGGCGTGTGTTAATGCAGATTTCATGCCTCCAACAGCAAAAAATAAACCCCAAATGAACCAACCAGCATACAGTGCGTCGCTGTCCTTAGGTGCACTATTTGTAATATACACAACATCACATAACCTGTAACTAAGTATTGCTCTGATCTACGTTGCCCATCTACATTGACAAACCGCTGCGTTGGCAGCATCTCTAGGGTTTCAAAGAAGATGAAGCAATCTGTTTGCGTGGAGCAAATAAGGTTTACACGTCAAATCACTATAAAAGTGATGTGATGTCTTGGCTTTGGGGATATAGGCTTACTTGTGATCCTGACAAAAATACGGCCGGGCACAGTTAAATTATTGCCACAATAGCTTTTTGATTGAAACGTATAAGTTATTGTCTTCTGGCTGTTATACAGAAAGCTGCAGTGTCGTCATTCTGCTTCTGCCACAACAAATACCCTGCACAAATATAGCTGCAAGCAGGGATGAAGGCATCCGAGCACCACAGCACCCACAGGAAATAGAATACTTTTATTTTTAAACTGTGGCAGGTGTCAAGGACAACAAATATTTCAGGTTTCATGGAAGGATATATCATTGCAATCCTGGGGAGGTTAAGCCCATAATGTGTTGACTAGATGGCACAATAAATCTAAATGTTGCCCATGGGAATTATAATGTACATGTTATATACATGTTACTTACTTACATGTTAATAACATGTTGCTCGTCTATAAACAAATAATAACAGCGATAACATCATCAATAATAATCGTAATAATCCTCATCATAATAATACATAATAATAATGAGCATAATACGCCTCAACCTACTAAACCTTTTACTTTATGAACCAGGGTTTTTTAGAAACATGAAACCGTTTCACAACAAATGTTAATCTGGACAACACTTTGCATTATTTATGGCTTTATGGTTGTGACTGACATTTTCAGTCAGTTTCATCATCCTTCAATCATCTGATTTAATTAGATCTGAGTTAATTAGACACCACCCTTCAACTGAAGGCATGTAACTAGACAACTAGGCAAGAACTAGACAACTTGTCCATGGGCAACACATTACAACTTCACTCACCCATCATGAATTATGCAGTTTGTGTATTCAAAGACAAGAAGAAAAATAACAATATAACAACAATGATAACTAGAAAATGTGCTCAGCAGAGCACAGGCCAGCAATACGAAGGCCCGGACATCGGAGCAGAAACCCTTAGGGGGTGTGGCCTATGGAGGTTTACTTCCAGTGGTTGTGAGCAACCCCCCAGTGCGCACTACCATGCTAATGCTAACATGCTAGCATGCTAATGTGCTAGCATGCCCCGTTCTCAACATACTTACATGTACTTGCGCTAAGACATTATCATAACATGCTAATTGTTGCATGCTAATATGCTAGGGTCTTAAGATGTTAATGTGTACTTGTATGCATAGATAAGAGATTGGGATGAGCAATAAACTCGTTGAGCCAAAGAGTTGTATGATATGTGTAAGTAGTGTAAATATTGTGGGAGTATTCGCAGTTTATATATCTGTATGAAATCTTCCTGTCTACACTCTGGCGTGTGAGTGCAAATGCCATTTGCATTTGATATTTGCTATCTTAAATATCTTTTTGCCAATTGGCATGAAAAGGGAATCAGTTCTTCCTTGGCAAATAGCCAACCATTCTGCCAAATGTGGTGCAAATCTGTGGATGACTTTTAGAGATATCCGTTCACAGATGGACAAACAATGACAACATCACGTCCTTTACTGTTGTTGCCAAAAACAGTTAAAGATGACAAAAACAACAAAAGATTGTAGGCTGATTTGTATTATATTACAACCGGGCCAGTTTTGCCTGGAAAAAGGAAGTAAGCGATGTCTTAGTGTGGATAATGGCAAAAAAGTCTCTTTCAGAAGTTTGAAAGTTTGACATTTTGATGTGCATTATTGTACTCTCGCCATTCCCATTGTCTGTTTATAACTATGTTTATGATGACTGTTATTATTATTATCTCAACTCAGAGTGCTGTCAATGCGCAAGCTCGAGCAGGCTGCAGTTCACTTACCAGCCAAAGGGGTTATTAATGAGCTGGAATTTTTGATTGGTACATATAGTCCTTTGAAAGTATTGGCTCCCACTGCTCCTGGCTTCCCCTGGGGGAGGACGGCCGGGATGGGGAAATGCAGAGGATACATTCCACCGGCGACCACTTAAAATGCATGTGTGTGTGTATGTGTGTATGTATGTGTCGCCGCTCACAGCATGTATTGAGGTGTATTTCTGTGTGGCTAATAAAAGGACCAATGTCCTGTGATTTGATACTAAAACAAATATATTAAAAATAAATATTTAGGGGGCAATTTGGGACTTTGTTGGCAGAGACTTGTTGCCAATATTTATCGTAATTCGGAAATATGTTTTGCATTTTGTTGGCAAAACACACATTCCTGGAAATCTTATCTTATCTAAATGAATGAAATTTCCATTCAAAAATGCCTACAATTCATTCAGATCGCCATATTGATTCAATTATAATGGAGTTTCACTTTTTAAGTGTAAAATAGAGTAGTGAATGTCAGTACGCAGATGAGCGGGATTATAAGTGTGTGTGTGTATTTGGAGCGTTCTTTAAAGCATCCATGTTTTACAGACGTTCATTCTTTAGCTTGTTTCCCTGTTTGATAACAGAAAATAGTCTAGATCACTCTTTTGGAGTAAGTTGGTATCCAAAACGAAACATGTCATGTTATCAAAGCCACCTATATTCACGTGCCGCAGTGCAAGTAGGCTTTGAACGCAGACTGCTATTGACATTAATGATCAATACATATAACAGAGATAATTCTAGGTCTATGAATGTAGTTTACCACTATGGAAGCAAAGAGTACCGTTGAGAGACGTCAATAGGCTATTAAGTACCATTTCCTACATGGTCACTGTAGAGCATAGAGCATCATAGAGCGCCATGAATCTGCGGAAATATCTTTAACGCTTTAAATCATATTTTCTATAATTAATTAATCGAAATGAATATGTAATGTTGACAACCCTATATATTCCCTACACAAAGTCATATGCTTAACATATAATGGGATAATGCATAAGGGCAGAAATAAAACAATGCACGCACATTGCCAATCAACGTAGTATACGGCCAGATTCTAGCCACCGTGGCCAAACCTCTCCCATGTAACAGTAACACGTCGGCCATTTCTTTTATAGACACGAATAGCCTAATCTTATTATACATCCGATCACACAGAACTGCGTTTTCTTCTTCTTCCGTTGACGAGCGTGGCTGCTCCGTGACCGGGGGCCCAAAGTTGAACGCACAGTCAAAACGAATCAATAAAGTGGCAGTTGCAATTTTTTAAAACACAATATGTTTTTGTAGGCGTCGACAGGAGCCGACCAGGAAGGGAGCCAAAAGCGACTAACGTGAACGCAGCAATTATGTAGTGTCACTGAAGTAACACATTTATGTTAATGCATTTAATTGAATGAATTGTATTTTAGAAATAAAAAAAGAATAAAGAAAAAATTACATAGATTGACGTCGACTTTGTCATCGATTACGTTGACGAATCGCGCAGCCCTAATTGTGAACATCACAATTATGATGCAACACACTGGTAGACGATTTGACTTCTTGGGAGCGTTGCACTCTGTAGCAACATGATTGGGAGTGGTAGTAGGTTTGACGTGAACAAATAATTGATGATTCCAGTGATTAGTTAAAAATTTCATTGAATACAATTTAAGTAGTATTCGAAAGAGCTATGCGGGTTCTCTCCTTGTCATTGTACACACAGTATATGAACCAGGCGTGTACCAAGAGTAGGAATGTTGTTGTATTGGTGGCGTTATTGTTATTGTGTAACACAACAAAGGGAACAGAACAGAACCGTGCATGATAAAAAAAACAAAACGAACTAAAATCAATCCATAATGTACCCGCTAATAGCAGTGTTTGTGACGAGAATAGAGGCGTCAACGCTGAACGTGGCTGTGTGCTTGCACAGCAGAACGCTGTCTACAAAGTCGCCACCAGGAATCAATACACACGGCAGCTTGTGAGAGCTAAAGTAATGCTGTTGAGTGACAGCATGACACCGGCACACTTTAAATGGGCACAGCCCGTCTTTAACTTCTCCCCTAACAAGGGTGTTCGAGTGCCATAATACCGGATATCAACTTTCTTCAGGCTTATGCATTAGTGCAGACAAGGAACCCAGGAGATGTGAAGGCTGCATTTTGGTAGAACTTACGATGTCAAAATGAAGAAAAGAAAAAATAGATACGTATTTTATATTTTGAATGATTTGATAAGCAAAGATGAGTAAAAAGCCAACATGAAATTGTTTCCCCCACCCCCTCATCTTCTCCCTATTTCTCTCCCTCCCTCTCTACCTCCCATTAGCAGCCCCTGACCTACAGGGCACTCAATTTGTAAAATGGCAGCAGCAGTCGGACAGTTCATTGTAATCAAGTCTGTCATTAGAACTTCCACAAGGAGAAAATCAATGTCGGATCATGGCTAGAGAGCTAATGGAAATGCTTTTGATTCTTTGCTCCCATCTTTTCAATAATAATAGCCGAACACTCACAACGGTGGGGTTTTGGCAATATTCTAGCTATTGGTCTGAGATGCCACACTGACACAACTCCTTCAGCTACTCATCCCATGTGAACAAGAGTTTTGATCTCAAATATTCCTTCAGATTTCCTTCATTTTCATGGCACAGACCCAGCAGTTGTTCGATGTTAAATTGAAGTAATTAATTTGATTCAAATTCAACATTTAAAATACGATAAAAAGAAATAAGTCCAGATAAAATAATTCTGTACCTATATCTTAGGTGTATTTACTATAATTTAGCGTGTATACCTCCTGCTGTATAGTTTTATTGTGACACAGCTCCCTTCAAAAATAACCCCACTATCAGGTAAATAATCCATGTATTCTTGGATTCCCATGCCACCCTATCCTCCCTCTCACTTGGCTAGGACAGCTACTAGTAGCACACCGTGGATGCCCTTAAATTCAGTTATCTAACCATCCAAAACATGCACTGTAGTACACAAAGGTTCTGCGTTTAATAATATTCTAGACCCATTCCTTGTAAATCTGCCTTGAAGTTGCATTATGTGTGCATTAAATGACCCTGATTTGAAGACGAGGAAAATAAAGGAGTGAAATATTTAAAGGAAGCAACACTAGTATAGTGAGAATAAAATATAAAAAATGTATTTTATTTATCTCCACGGATGTTAGAAACACCCACCAATCCACTGTTTGCATGTCATCACCCCTGAGGTTCTTGATGCCAACATACCCCTTCTTTGTTTGTTTATCAATTTCAAATGGGGGGGGGGTGCAATGCAATATAATGCTGCAATGCAATATATATTCCAGGAATGAAAGGGGGAAAAAAGACAATGACAGGAAACCATTTCAGGCTAAAGACATCAGCGGGCAGAGAGAGCTTGTGGCGAGGCTGTCTATTACAATCCTCAGACAGAGGCTGATGAATCCCAGCAGGGCCCAAGTCAATCTGTAAATCATTTTCACTCAAAACACTCATAATAGGCAATCATTGAGAATGCCTTGAAAGACAATCATTGATTGTGAATGTACAGTGAAGTGCTGCCTTAAGGCTTCCTCTCTCGCGGCGGTATGCGATCTGGAACGTGCGCCAAGGGTAAGTAAAGGCTGTCGCATAGCTTTAAGATAATTTTAGGCTTCAGGTGCATCAAAGAATACAAACTCCTGGCCACAATGTGTGGATGATAGTATGTTCCCCTCTGTTATCTTTAGTGGCACAGAGACCAATGTCTCCTTTTCCAATGTGAATGCAAATGTAAAGTCAACGTTATGTATATTATGTTGTATTTCTTTTCTAACGTCTTCTAATAAATTCATGGGTAATTAGTGTGTCTGCAAGTAAAGAACACTGCTGTAATCTGATGTCTTATTATGGTTCCGCCTTAAGGGAAACACGACACTTCACTTCCTGTTTAAAACAGCAACTTTTAGAACATTAACACGCGTTCACGTACGTTCTGGAAAAAAGAAGAAAAATAATAACTAATATTATTCATTGCTGATTTTGTCTAGTTTTGAAGGTATCGACCCGAACCAATGCCAAGTGCAAAAATACATGCACAATCGCAATTCAATTATTGAGTATTAAAATAAGTATAATAATAAAATAATAATAATAATAAAAGCTTTTGTGTGCTTGCGTGTGGGACTGCAGTCCACCTACGCACGTCCTACATAAACCTTTTAAGTCTGACTCGGCAGTCAGGAGCTGAACTAACACAATGTGCATCCATTAGGGACATTGCTGCAACATAGCAACCGTTTCCATTCCACCAGCGTATTTACAGAACGTGTCAAATTCTGACACGTCGTCATCGGTTGAGTTAAGGAATGGAAAACTAACGCCGTTATTTTGGCTACCTATTTCAGGCAACCTTGAACTTAAGTTCATAATGTTTCTGTTGTTGATCAAGATATGACTTTTTTGCTACTGATGCCAAAATAGATAGGATGCAAAAACTTCAGATAGCCGATATTATCTGCTAATATGCAAACGTATGTGTATCATATAGACTACACCCAGTGAGCAGTGGTCCTGCATTTCACTATCCTGTTTGGTTATGCATGTAAACAGCCAAAATGATACACATAATGTCTATATAACAACGCAACACAGGTTTTGTTTCACATAACGATCGTACACCTTCATTCCAAAATGTTTCTTTATAGTACAGGCAATGGGTGTCAAATAATGGAAGAATCGCTCGCAAGGTGATACAAGCATGACATTTTTCACAGATGTTCAGAAGAACCTATAGAACAATTTCAGGGGTGGAGCCACTCAAAATTCAGTGTTGCATAGCAACGGTTGCTAGGCAAAAGATTGTCCTTAGCAACCAGCATCAACGATACTGTTTTTATGTATTTGTGCGGTATTATGATATTTGTAGCTTGACTCCTTGTCCTAAAATCAATGTAGTGATGCTTCAAAAGGTAATATACTAGTAATATGTGTCAGAACTACCTGTTTGGTGTCATTCTAGCCACTGAAACCATTGCAATTATATGAAAAATACAATTTAAAGTAATCACTTCATGTCTATTGTGAAGTAGGCTAAAGAAATGTCTAACAAATGCTAGTAGATCTATATCTGTCTATGTCTATATGCCTGCCTTACATTTTTGTGTATGTGCCTAGGACTGCCTCCTGGCCATTCTGAGGAAAAACTGTAGTGACGTTTCAGGAAGACAAAGCCACACATGAATGCTACATAGAGGGCTTATTTCAAATATCTGTTGTGCATGCTGCGGGCATTGATTTCCATCTGTCGGGTAAAGGAACTGTAATATGATCAGCTTGAGCTCGAATATAATAGTTCTTTGACTTTAAAACATTATGTCACTAAATTATGTTTCATATGTTTTCAGGTGAGGTAATGTACACTGGATTTACAAACTGGTGGTGTAGCAGATGTAGTCATAGTGACATACTATGACTGAATATTCTCAGAAATGGAAAATGCTTCATCTTCTCAAGCAACTGATTGGAATAAGTGTGTGCTATGTCAGTTGGACAGCAAAGAACGACTGATATCGCCAACTGATAAAGGCTATGAAACTGTAGCAGATAACATCATTCATTTTAGTGAGCTGGACTCTATGCCAGTCAAAATAAATCTGGTACGGCTTGATAATGGAAATGGTATCCAGTCAACTTTCAAAGAAAAGAATGCGAAGTGGCATAAATCCTGTTATCTGAAATTTGGACGAAGTAAACTGGAACGAGCAATTCAAAAGCACAAGTCTGAAGAGGATGGGACTCGTCCAAAGCAGATTTTTACACGTAGCAGTACTGGTGATGGAGACACGGGTGGACCAGTTGATAGCAATAGTGCCCAATGCTTCTTTTGTTCCAAAATTGAAAGAAAAGAGAGCCTTCGTGAAGTCTGCACATTTCAGTTAGACTACAGAGTAAGGAAATGTGCACACGATCTGCAAGATCAAGATCTTCTGGCAAAATTGAGTTCAGGGGACCTTATTGCACAGGAGGCAAAATATCACCCAAGATGTCTCACAAGCCTATACAATCGAACACGTGGAAAAGTCACACAGGACCAAGCTACATCAAATGAAGAAGCATGCAAAGGAATTGCCCTGGCAGAGCTAATTTCTTACATCGAAGAGAAGAGGCAAGATGAGGATGTTAAAGTGTTTAGGCTAGCAGACCTGACAAAACTATACACCAACAGATTAGGTCAACTTGGTGTGGAGGTTGCTGTTCGAATAAACAGCAAGTATCTGAAAAACAGAATCCTTATACATCTCCCACACATGAAGGCTTACAAAGAAGGACGCGATGTGTTCCTGGCCTATGAGGATGATGTTGGATCGGTTCTTCGAGAAGGATACCAAACTGACCGAGATGAACAGAGTGTCATGATGATCAAACTTGCTGATATGATCAGACAAGATATCTTTACTCATAAAACAACATTCTCAGGAAAATTTGACCATAACAGTCAAGTGGAATCTGTCCCACGGTCACTTTTATCACTGGTCAACGTGCTAATCAATGGGTCAAACATTACAGATCAAACACACAACACAAATGTCAGTCAACCCGTACTCTCCATTGCTCAGCTTTTGGTTTACAACTGCATTAAGAGACGTAGGGACTGTGGGAAAACTCCACAAATGTATCACAGCAAGGATCGTGAAACACCCCTACCAGTGTATGTAGGTCTCAAGGCCCATGCATTAACCAGAGAAAGACGGATAATTGATAGTCTTTTTGCTCTTGGCATGTCAGCGTCATACAACCGCACAATGGAGTTGGTGACATCGCTGGGTAATAATGTCTGTGATTATTACCACCAGATTGGCACAGTCTGTCCTCCCCAACTTCACAAGGGTCACTTCATCACAAGTGCAGCAGACAACATTGATCATAATCCAAGCTCTGCAACATCCACCAGTTCATTCCATGGCACCAGCTTGTCCTTATTCCAGAACCTTGCT
>OMKP01023125.1:8816-23199 GCA_900302375.1 Bathygadus melanobranchus
AACAAAAACAAGGAAACATATAGGCATAGTATATTGCCATAGCTTATTCAACATCCCCATCCTCGTATTGTTATATCCTATCCATAAACAAACCAAATGCATAGTTGCTCGATGAATTCAAACGTTTTCTTTTGCCTTTTTTAGTTCATGTTTCTCTTGTACTGCAATATTCAGAGATATATATTTTAAGAAAAAGCTTTTCAGAGATAATTATTAAAATGTATACCGTGTATAAATACCCCTCACTTCCACGATCACTGCCACACATAGTGTATGCGCACCCGTCCACACACACACACACACACACACACGCATGCACGCGCACACATACACACACGCATGCACACGCACACACACACATACACACACACACACACACACACACAGAGTTGTATGTAATATCTTAGCAACACATCTAGTGGACATAGTTTTAATTAAAATTTATTTTCTGTGCTGTAGTTGAAAAATGTGTATAATTGTCTTGCTGTATACAGTGGATCCCCTCTTGCTAATTTAATGTTATTTAATGTTGTAAACGTGGTTTCTGATGGAGCTAGGTGCTGATTTAGCAATAGTACTCTTTCTGACTATTTTATATATCAGTTTGCCCAACTGGTCTTGGAGTTTATAGATTTTTTTATGTGTAAATTTGAGGCTCCAGAGAAAAAAAATATTGCAATGTTAATTGTCTTTTATTTTTTTATTTTGTTGTTTTGCTTTTTTCCCTCTATAATAATCAAACATGTACTGTACTAGGACCTTGTTCGACTCTATAACTTGTCTTTAATAGAAATTGTGAAAGTTCTTTACTATTTGTAAATCCGTTGTAGACATTTAAATTAGCTAAGAATACCTCACATTTTCCTCATGCCTTCTTTTCCTGATTTCAGAAAGCTGTTAGGGAAACATCAAAACACATCATACAACTCTGTAACAGGAACAACTCTGGTGCTTTTATCTGTCGTGTTTCTGTTATCCTTTCTCTGTTCAATGTTCAGTTGTTTAATAAATACGATGAATCTGTGTCAGGACCATTGATTTAAAAACAACAATGTTGTAGGTTTACAGCCTGCGACCCAATAGTATCGCTGCACAATAACGTCACTAGATGGCAGTATCGTACTAGGTAGGCCACAATAACGCTTTTGTCTCTAGTAAGGTCCTTCCATAAAATAAGTCGTACAATGTAACAAATGAACAGGTTTACGCAATTTATGGAGATCACATGAAGCTACCCTCAATAAACTTGATCTAAATAATAAACAGACTTAAAACAGCATGACCTAGCAGAGAAGGTGCAATTGATTACGTCATTGTACATACAGCTAGGTACAGACAGACAGGTGATAACTATTAGCAATCCCCACATTACTTACTCGCTAATAAATGGTGTGCAGATGCTTTATAATCGCATCTGCATTGCAGAAATGTCAGCATCAATGAACCACGATTACAAGTTGGATCCTGAATATTATTATATAGGCCCGCCTAATATAGGACTAGGCCTAATATGTTTGTATGAGCTACCAGGTGACGTTTGATTTTCATGCTAAATAACACATGCCACCAAAAACTGCATTATTCTATTTACACGTCATATTCATTCAATTCACGAATTTAAGTTGTGTGTTTTTAGTTCACAGTCACGTGTTCACAGGTTGACAGTTAGTAATATGTAGACGTGGGTCACCTCCCCGCGGTATATTTGTTTTAACCAATCACGTCGTCGACATCCCGCCGTGACGTCACCGCGGACCAGGTTAGTTCACACCGCAGTGGTGACGTAGACCGTACCGTGGTGGCGGTACTGTGGACTATTTTGAATTGCGTCTTCCATTTTTTTTGTTTTTTTTTACTCAAAATCTACGCTTGGGCTTGGTTTAAAAATGGGAAAACTGCTCGGAACTTAAAACACGACAATAGTAACGTGGTATCATGGATTCGATGTTTGGAGCCGACCAGACGCTTCCCGTTGACATCAACGGAAGGTAAATAACGTTAGCTGCCATGCTAGCTGAACGTTGAGTTAATGCGAGCCCAGCATTAGCTGCCATGCTAGCTGAACGTTGAGTTAATGCGACGTTAGCTGACCGCTGGTCTATTCCTGGCGGTCTGTTGGCTAACACTATTTACTGGAGCAGCTAAACAACAAGCTTGCCTTAAACTCCGATATGTTATGTTAAAACTGTCTTTCGGTGTGTGTTTGTTGTCGACTAGATTTTTTTTGGCATATTTTGTTTGTATACCGTTGTCCAAACGACATCTCTGTTTCACAATCTCCCTGTTCGTTTTCTTACAACGATGTTCAGTATTTCTTAAATTACGGTAAAGTGAGGTGTTTGGACATGGGTTTGAAAGTCGGGTTTTATGCTAATATTGTTGATGATGATGATATTGCTTTTGGATATACGTTTGTTTCCATACGTTTGTTTTCAGTGACTTTACTTTCAGCATACGTTTGAACGTTTCAGACAAGCAACACACGCCATGCAATCTGTTATTTCATAAAATACCTCCAGTTTCTATATTGTTGTTGAGGCTGATTGTGCGTTGTCATCCGTGGATTGGTGAGAGACTCAGCATTCAGTCAAGATGTGCCTTGAAAGCGGAAATAATACAACGCAGTCTAATCTTTCAGCGCATTGTACATGATGGATAACAGCGATTATAGTTAACGGGATTGTGTATCCGTATGCTTTCCGGGAAAGAGGGATGTGATTTGGGGTAGGTAACATTGTCAGAAATGCTTGCTTTACTATTAGTATTGCTATAATATTGAGGATAAACCCAGACATAGCATCCCCGTCCTTGTGTGCGTGTGTGACTGGTACCCCATTAGCTAGTCACCCAGGTGGTAAACGTGCTGTAGTAATCCAATATCTTAGTAACACCTGTCTTGTTAATGATTTATTCAATAATTATACAAGACTTGACCACACATTCCAACCATATCCTCATGGGGTCGCGTTATTTCAATGCTTGCTTTTCGAAGTTGAACACGAGAGGAAGTGGCTGTTTACGTTGTCACAGTGCCCTACAACAAGGAAGGGACGTTTGCAACGTGTGAATGTGACGAATATGATGATTCATGTCGTGTCAAAATATGGATTTGATGTCCTCATTTTGGCCAGTTTCAATTGTAAATTAAATCATGGCTAAACTGGATAGAGATTCTATCTCGATTGATACATAATGGGGGACGGTCTAGGTTATAAAAGCGTCAGTTATCCAAGGCAGTGTTATTGTGCCATTCAGGTCTAGACTCCAGAGGGGAGGGGCTGTTCCCATCATTGTGAGATGGCTTGACTTATCTGAACCACAGTTGTCTGTTTGTCTACCAGTGACAGCTCTCTACATCACTGGCTATTTTCTTTCTCCCTCTCTCCTCTGTTTGAATATTCGAGCAAGGCAGCCCCTGGCACACAGTGTCTCACACACACACACACACACACACATACACAAACAGTTGTGCGCAGAAAAGACTGGAGGAGAGAATTACATTGCTTGGGTGAATGTAAACGAAGCAGAAATTCTGCAGCTATTTTTGGAGTCTCCTTAGGGTTTTTACAGAAACTGGCCAACCCGAGTATTACATAAACAGGGGACTTTTCGGTGTCTTTAACTGGGTAACTAAGCAGGGTACAATTGTAAAGCGCCCTGCACAGTGGACACCATGTCCAAACTGTGTGTTCTTTGGATATTATCTGGGTTTGTTTTAAGCTAAGGATTCAGTTTTAATGCAGAGACATGGATATGAGCGACAATGTTCCCGTAACAGATGTATATTTGTGTTTAGCTGCCGGCTGCCAGACTCCATGGACGATGGAGAATGTTCCCTTGACAACATGACAGGTATCAGGCAATCTTTTAATTGTTTTTTCTCTCTCTCTCTCTCTCTCTCTCTCTCTCTCTCTCTCTCTCTCTCTCTCTCTCTGTCTGTACTGCTTGGATGGCGCCTTATCCCCCCTGTGTGCTCATTATCTCTGGGTTATTTTGTCGAGAGTCAGGACTTCTTTAACTTGTTGCATTAAGGGACTGGTGAGGGACAAGTTAGATGTCAGATAGCTTTAAAAACCAAAACAAAACCAAGTGTGTTGGTTTTTCTAACTATCACATTTTAACAAGTGTATCCCAAGATATCGTGTGAATGTGATAGTTAGTAACCTACACCTAAGAAAAAACCCATTCTATTTAGTTTTCCATGAATGATGCATGTTTTGCATGTTTTAGTGGTCTAAATGCGAAACCTTAACAAGGTTCTCTATGGCACGCTCATGTTTTTCATTTTGGCGACGTCCCCTATGTGCCATGACTACAAACGCAGCTGACCAATACCTTATCAAAAGCTGCAGCGGGTCCACAGGTAAAACTAGTCAAGTGCGAATGCCACTCGAGAGGTTAAGGTTGTAAAATATACTGTTCCTGTATTCAGGGTGTCATATGAGAACCGGCGGTTAAAAATAGGCTTGGTCTTTCTCTTATAGCTGCAGAGCTCAGACCGACCGTTTGTGCACAATAAGCCTGCAAATGATTTCTTTAAAGCAGGAGGGGGGAAACTCCACAGGCCATGCGTTTGATTCATTAGGGACTTGCTTGTTTCTGTACCCCTTTCAGCGCCATCCCTCCCAGACAAGATGACCCCCATCAAAGCACTTACCATGAAGGACTACGAGAACGTGAGTGACTACGAGATCGCCAGATGTCAATCTACGGCCACTGATGTGGTGTTTTAGTTATCGACCCCACTGGGACCGTGTACCGTGTGTGCAGTTTGCATTGTATATTATATAGCCTGTTGTATCTCATATTGCATCTCAGGTTATCCGTTGTCCTTAAAGGCCCATGCCTGTGTCTGTCCGATGTACAGCAGTGTATGGTTTTCAGTAGCTGTCGTGCGACCTTGTAAAAGCATACTGCCCTTCATGTTGAAAATGACTTTTGTAAATCGCTTTGGATAAAAGCGTCTGCCAAATGCTCTAAATGTAAATGTAATGTAAATGTAAATGGGACCCAGCCAGAGATGTTTTGCTTAATGGAACGCAGATGATGATAATGATGATGTTGATGAGAAGAAGAGAGCGGAAGAGACGTCCCCCCAACGATAATTTCAAGACTCACTAGTTACAATCTGCTGTATTATAGTAATCAAGTAAACGACTTAAGGATGCCTATGCCTAGCAGTTTTAAGTCTCTTGGAAGGTTTTTCCACAATTGTAAACATGAATGGCAGTGAACAACTAGAGTGACTACACATGACGTTACACATGTATATTGAAATTATATTGTTCAATGTTAATTTAGCTTTAAGAGGAAGAAGTACATTTGCTCCTTTGTTATTGTTGTAATTCAAATGCTCTTCCACAGTCCAGTTCATTGTACGCTAGATTACAATAAGAACAATGATCCTTCCCTATCCTCTGTCCGGCCCCAGCCAAACAACATAACCAATTATGGAGTTTTAGCAGAGCTAAAGGTGTAGGAGAAACAGATAGGTGGCCTGAAGCCCATATTTCAGCATTGCTGTGGTATGCAGTCAGTGGACAGCTTGCTGGGTAGCGTTGTGTTGTTAGCTACATGAATGTAGAAGGCTTGCAGATTCATCCACTTCCTGCCTTATGACAGGCTCCACACTCCCTAACCCCCATTGCCAAATGTATGCTGTTTACGGCTCAGTGACGTACTGTCTACTGAGCCACCACCTATTACTCACATTATACAGACGCCACATGCTCAAACTCCCATTGCAAGCGTGATACTATGTTGTATTTAAATGGTATATGTCTATATTTTACATGCATGTTTTTTCGTTGTATTTTTACCATATATTTATCTATTTCAACTTGCACTTACTGTTATCTCTTATTTTATTGCCTTATTATTCATTTTATGCCTTGTGTTGTAAATAAAGTTTGATCGATCTGTTAGAGCCTTGTCCGAATGTTACAAAAGCGGCCTCCTGGTCATGCTTTTTTTTCCCTCAGGAAGTGTCTAGCTTGTTTCTTAACCAACGTCCTGACCGGCCTGTTCCTCTGTTGTATTTGCCCACAGCAAATCGCAGCTCTGAAGAAGGAGAACTTTAACCTGAAGCTGCGTATATATTTCCTGGAGGAGCGCATGCAGCAAAAGTGTGGTGACTCCTCAGAAGTCATATTTAAAACGGTGTGTTGGGCGCCGTAGTTTGCAATGAGGAATGTTTAAAAAGATGCACTGGATGCTCCAATGATGGTGCAGTCACAAAACAAATAAACTATCTGGTGAAAGTATTTGTTGGACATTGCATTATAAACCATCAACTTATCTTATTTTAACCCTTAATTTAACCCTATCTATCCTTAAATGAGATAATAGGTTGGGTTGGATAATTACAAAAACAAATAGTATAGGATATATACAGAACTTTAAGAAGCATGGTAAATTATGCCGTTTTCTAGTATGCATACCATTAGACATTCTGTTGAGACTGTGCCAGCTCCAGTCAGAGACTCATGACGATCGGTGATTAGTTTCAATCGTATGTGCCTCAGAGCCAACGTGTCTGGAATGTTTCAGCTTGTTTTAGTTTTTTGTTCTCAATTTTCCAGTCATTGTTTTCATGGATCCCGTTGAGTTTCCATATTGACAACCAAGTGTTGTTTTTCCCCTAGAACATTGAGCTGAAGGTGGAGCTGGAGTCCATGAAGAGAGAAATGACAGAGAAACAAGAGCTCCTTGTGTCTGCGTCGTAAGTATTACAACTTGTCATGTGTCACTGTCGTACAGCTATTACAAGTTACAATGTGTTGGGAAGTATCAAAAACAACCCAACCCTTTTCACACTACAAACAAAGTGATGGTTGTGTAAAAGCATGTTTAAATAGTGAAATCCACCCATATTAGTTCTGTCTGCGGCATCAAGTAACGGTAAAAATCTAAATGTTTTTGCGTAGCTTCACATCGGAGGCGACGCCAATACAGGGATGCTGTTCATACGAAAGTATAGGCTGTGCTTTGACTATCCTAAAGTATATCATATTTTCAACCTGTCAACAGTGATGGCCGCATCAACATCGATGACTCTTGCGACAGCTTGAACTCGGCTCTCACACACGACTTTGTCGTCAAACCATGTCATTAGTTACAAGTCACGGTCAAAGTGGCTATTTAATTTGATCAGTTATGTTTGTGTGTTATTAGAAAAGCTCTGGAGAGTCTGGCCAGTCGAGACTCGGGAGATTCCAAGCATGTTAGAGAGCAGGCTCGGAGAGACATGGATGCTCTGCAACAGGCACTCAACAAGAAGATAGCTGACCTTGAACAGGTGAATATTTTAATAGAGTAAAAAAGTTGGCTAAAGCTTTTATTCTGTTTATTCTTTTCTATTGTAAATATCATTGATATGCTGCAATTACAATTTTTAAAGACATTTTTAGGACAACAAAAGTAAACATGTATGTATCTATGATCTAACTTTCATAGATACATATACGTTTTTTCTATGTTAAACTAATTAAACCTAACCTAGTACTCAAGGTGAATAGTTGCTTATCATCCCGGTTTTGAAAGGGGTTTCCTCACACGTTATTTGCTGTTGTGATGGCAGGATCTGCATGCGGCAGAGGAAGAGGTGGACAAGATGGCCACCATTGCTGAGCAGGAGAAGCTGAGGAATATTGACATGGAGAAGCAGCTTGTGGCCCTGGGTCTTTCTAAAGCCTTCACCCCTGTCCCTGGGCCGAACCCTGACCTGCAGCAAGCCTTGCAGGAGAAAGATGGGTAGGAGCACAGGGGGTGTGACATTCCCCATTGTTATTGGGATAATATTTTCCATGTCACCCAACCCTAACTTGATGTACATCCAATACCAGGGTTTCCCATCAAAACAAAGTTTAGTGGAGGCAGAAGTGAAAGAGGCAAGCAATAGTGTAGGGGTCATTCAACTCAAATTCTCTCAGTCAAACTAGAAAGTGCATTAGCCTATAATTACCACATAAAACAGGATATAGAGGCTGCTGTAGGCAAGATGAGAGTTGGAAAGCGAGAGTAGAAGAGAGCAAGATTTTATAAATAAATGAACAAACAAACAGTCTGCCATTGAGAAGTGTTGCATTCACACACCAGTGCTTATAGGTATACATATAGCTTATAGGCTATGTGATTGACAGGCAAGATGGATTCCCCGAACCAATCAGAGAAGAGATGGTCGGTTGGTCAGAAATTAGGTATTTTCTGTTACCATGGGTAAGAGAAATTACTAATTAATAAGAACTAATGCTTCACGAGGAGACGTTTTTCATGTTGGATCTAATGAGACCTAAAGCTAAAAACTTTGGGCAAACACTCCGCAGTCTCTAAAACGAGCTGTGCATGTTTAGTCTATAGTCGTGCTCTGCAATAGTGATCTTCAGCGGTGAATCCACAATCCAAGTCTAGCGGTGTTAACTGACAACTGAAACGCCGTAACAATGGCGTTTAAAGCGGGGCAAAAAAACTGCCGATCCCGGTGATGTTCCGGCAGTTTCCAGCTGTTTTCTTTATCGATGGGGGTTTTGTCAATGATCGGATGTGAATAGGCCTACCGTGTATAATCAGACAGAACAGAGTTCTCCGTCTCCACAGAGACCAGCCTCTGTAAGAAATGTATGAAATTAATTACGCGTGTTATATTAGCCTATTATAGTATATTAAGCTAATGGTAGCCTATATTTTCAAATTGAATGCAGATGCTGATATGAACGGACACATTGTCATCATCGTATTGTGAAAAGTTAATTTGTTTGCAGAGGCGGTTGTTCATTTAGCAGAGGCGCTGCGCCTCGCCTATAGACCCCTGAATACGATATGCTTATGTCACTTGCAATAAAGTGAGACGGACAATAACAAATCTTTATTTCTATCTGATGCTTGAGATGTGTGGATGCTGTTCTGCCATATCCTCCCGTACCGATGATTAAGTACTATGTATTTGTTAACTTGTGGTTGCAGCATCATAGAGCAGCTCAGGAGGGAACGGGAAGGTTTAATGAAGCAGAAGAGTGACGCGGACCGTGGAACGGACACCCCAGCCTCCGACCACGTCACACAACTTACCATCCTCATCGGAGAGAAAGATCAACAGCTCCAGGCATGTGTTACCCAATTACTAATTACACATTTTACATCAATACTAGAATACACATGGTTTTTCTAAATTAAATCCTTTATTTTTCTTTTAGAACTTTATTTGTAAAGCTTTGGGTGCAAAATCTGTATTTAATAAAAATCATGATTGATGCAGTTTGAGTTTGATACTGCTGATATTACGCTATTATTATTGTTATTATTATTATTGCAAGTCCTACTAAATTGAAAAACCAGGATTGGATTAAGCTTGAAGAACAGCAATTCTTTTTTAGTCCTATTTAACCATTGTCAATGTCTCCCCTACAGGCACTGAGGGAACAGTTGGGACGAGAAAGGGACAAGGCACAAAGGGATCACAAGGTCAGTCCTGTCTGGAGGCACTCTCAGTAATACAGTGGTTCTCAAATGGGGGTACTTGAAGGATGTTAGGGGGTACTTCCTAGGGGGCATTTTCTAATAACGTTGAGTCCTTTTTGTTGTTCTAATATTGGTTATGAACAAGTGTAAAATAATGCCACCATAATACAATTTGTTGAATCTGAATACCACCGTAATAAAATTAAATACAATCTGAATACTTAAACATGCACACATAACATGCTCATACATTTATTTATTTTTTTAATGTTTTTGTGCCGATGAAACGGGTACTTGGCTGAAAGAATATCTTAGAGGGGGGCATTTGTCAGAATACTTTCACGATCACTGCAGTAATACATTCACTAATCATGAAACAAGCGTTAACACACTAAACAAACTCACTAAACATGAGCATAGCTTAGAGAGCTTTCTTTCCGGTCTTGTTTGCCTCTAGCCCTTTTCTCATGTCGTTCTCTCTTTTTTGCCAAGCCATGGCTTTGCCACAAATCATAAGCTACGCCATTTAGCCGTGTCCTGCAGCGATGTGTCAGGGCTGTCAAACACCACCACTGGCGCAGTCTGGCAGTACAGACGGGAGGCATTGTCGTGCAGCACAAAGCAGACACTGTATTAATGCTTTGGGAGATGTGGTGCGGTCAGACGTGATAAATGCTCGTCGGCATGTATTATGATGACTTTTTTCCATCCAGCATTCCTGCTGGCCAGGGTCTGTTTTTATGTGCTCTCCACAAGGAACCTGGCTGTGACCTTGGGCCTTTGGTGTTTAGACAAAGTTAGCATCGGAATCGGACTTGATATTAACTCCTTGGGGTTTCATCATGGGGCACCGTAGCAGAAGCCAAGTGATTTATTTTTACTGTTGCTTGCTTGGATAATACTGGATATGGGTATGGGGGTGGCACAAGAATACCCAATTAGCCTCTAAACTGTGGTTTTCTGCAGGAAACAAAACAAACCACTGACGGCAGGTTGAAACACTGAGCATAGGAAGGCTTTTTACGATGAGGACGCATGAAGCCAAAGAGACCTCACACACAACCACAACCTTCTGCCGATTACGGTGAAAGCCAAAGGATTTAAACCACCCATGGGCTCTGACCTGGATCAAATGATCCCACATTAAAGGGATACACTGAGGTATCTGTACATTTGCATTTGCCTGTCATACCCACATTTACATGAGTTGTTTAATTCCAGATTCATGTGTGTCCAGAAGGGGAGTTCGCCGGGTTAGAAACGAGTGCCGGCAACAGCACAATAAGATCGTAGTTTGTCTACAAACACACAGATAATTCGGCACTATTTTCAGCGCTGTGATTTAGGCTACCTGTAATAGTTATATTATCAGCTGTTCTGCGCTTCTGTCTTGGGGGAGAGGGGTTGCAGCTCATAGGCGTAGACTACCCAGCCAGAAGCATCGCAGAACAGCAGAAACTTTGCAGAAATTTGCAGAAAAGAAATGTGAAGGTGTATTCCCCTCACGTGAACAGGAGCTAGGCTACCGTAACTCTGCAAGTCTGTGGAAGCGGCTAATGGAAAGCAAATGCTAACCCGGCAAACTCCCTTTCTGGACGCACAATGATGAATCTGGAATCAAACAACATGTCTAAATCTGAGTAAGACAGTCAAGTGTACAGATATCTCGGCATATCCCTTTAACTGCTGCCTGAGAAGGGGAACAAAGAGAATTGCCTTGCATCCGGTTGGTGTCCTTGTTGGCAGCTTTGGCTTAGTCCCACACAGTCAGTTCCAGCTACTAGCTACATTTCAAACTGCTCTTTTCATACAAATTCAGGGCAATTTTCACAGTATTTCCAAAGCGGTGGCCAAGAAACTTTCTAGAATGTTTCATTCGTAGATGAGCCAAGAGCTGCTAACTGGACAGCATCCAGAGTTTGTTTTGTAATTCAGGCGTCTGGGCTGAGGTTAGTGTTGAGACTGGATTACTAAACTGAGAGGAGACTGCTCCTCCAAGTATTATTCAAGGGATTGTTGTGTATCAAATCAGACTTTCGATTGTTTACAACTGTCAGACCGATAGTTTCAATGCAAAAGAGTTGAAATGTATGGAAGTATGAATATGGGTAATGGTAATAAAGAGATCTTTCGTCAAAAGGTCAATGGCGTCCCGCGACAACGGGTGACTGCAACATCCACAACATACCTAATCAAATGGAGATTATTACTTATAATAGCATGCAAAATAGACTGCCCTACACAGCTGAATGGATGCTGTCACCGCTATGTTGCAGCAGCCCTCTTTGGTGGCACCTGTATGGCACTGTATAGCAGGACATTTGTGAGAAGGTGGGTCTATGTGTATTATTAAGGATGGCATCAGCCAAAACATCACTGCAATAGTCCTAGGGGATTTGGTCTGATTGAGTGCCCATGGCAAAGTCAAATGGAGCAGGGATTATTGAGGGCTTAGGGCTTACAGCGCTCCGCACTTACCAGGGACAGTCAGTCTCTCTCCGCTCCCTCAGCAATGCAGTGAGCATAGCGGTAGACGTTCCTCGGCTGGCAGGCTTACAATGAGCAACATTGGACTGTTGGTGCACGAGAGGGTTTTGGAGCTTCTTGATCTACTTCAGGCTGCCGTCTCAAGTGCTAAGGCACCATGAAGGACCCGTGTCGTGTTTGTGGAGTTCGCCTGGTAGGAAGCCAATGTCGCTGGATCTTTAGTGCCACAGGACAGAGGAAGCTCCAGGTTATCCTGTCTCATGTGCTGGGCTGGGCGGTGACTCGAGGAGATGGTGGTGGCGAGTTCCTGTGTGGGAAGTGTGTGTTCCAGTTGGAAAAGGTAGTACACTGCGATATCGCCATCAACCGGCTCCAGGATGAACACAGCGCTCAGGTGCAGAAGCTCCTGGCGGAGAAGGAACATCTAATCCAGTGCCTTGTCCATGTCTACAGTAAGAATAATGTATCCCGAGCTAAGGGCGATGGGTACAGTTCCAGGTCCAAGACTCCGGTTAGGTCCTCCGGATGCGGCAGTCCTGATGATGATGAGGTGATGGGTAAGCTCCCCTCAAAGTCTCAGCCCCAGAGGGATACAGAGGTGGGCCAGGTCAAGAATCAGATGAGAAGGTGTGTGAGTCTGGACCGACTCGGAGGTAAAGCGGCCACACCAGCCCGCTCTGGGCTCAGAATGCCTTCGCCCAGGCTCAGATCCGGGTTGATACCGGAATGTTCTTCCGGTGGTCTCCAAGCTGCACGCCACCGTTCCCAGAGCATGTATCTGGACTTGGTCGGCCGTAAGGGCACCATGCATAGCCCTGGGTTCAAAGGTCGCTCGACATCCCTGCAGTCCCTCAATCAAGACTTTGCCCCCGACACCTTTTCAGACCAACAGTATAAGCGACGCCTAAGCGACAAGGGGTTCAGTGCCAGAGAAAGGATTACTGATGCGTCAAAAGGAAAGGCCCAGGCTAGAACCCTCCTCCGTAGCCCCACAGCTCAGCCATCCCTGATCTCTGACCTCATCCAGTTGTTGCGTAGCATCTCCGGGCGGCAAGTCATTGCCGCGCCAGACAGCCACATCCCTGTGCTGCAGAGGCCACATACCGCTCATACGCTTCTAAACTTCCTTAGGAAAAAGCACAGAAGCAGGGAGGCACAGTGGAAGTCTCTGCATGACCTTACAGAGGAATTTAATGATGAATACACTCCCATTACTGCTAAGGTAGTCCTTGGCTCTCTGCATTTGGACAATCCACCATCTGCCATTAGTGGCTTGTTTTTAGCTGATGTTCAATTCAAATGTTGGTTTTTGTTTTTAATCTTAGGGATTTGCAAAGAGAGAGCATGACATCAGCCAGTTGGAGTCCACCAATAAGCTGCTGAATGATGAGCACACTCAGACGAAAAGCAGCAATGAGCTCTTGAAAAAAACACTGGAGGAGGCTCAGAATCAGAACAAGGTACTTGTTGTTGTAGGAATGATATTTTTGTACCTTTTTTGTTAATTGGTCTGGATTTAATTTTCTCATTTATTCCTCTATTTCTTTCTATTTTCTACAGACTCTTGTTGGAAAGTTGGATGAGAAGGAGAATGATCTTTGTTCTGAGAAGAAAAACTCTCTGAAACGAGACAAAACCATCCAGGGTCTCTCTCAAGTCCTCAAAGAAAAAGAAAAGGAGGTGGATTCCCCACTGTCCAATAGGGAACTTTACATTCATCATCGACGACAACAATAAGCAATCAAACAGCTCAACGTTGTCATGTAAAACCTTTTTAACCTTTGTGTTGCACAGATCTTAGAGTTGTGTCATGAGATCGAGGACCGGGATGAGGCCTTGGCCAAGGCGAGAGAGACTGCACACAAAGCACAGCTTCAAAAATACCAGGCAAGTCACCAACATACTCTGTACTGTTACACTGTTGCTGTGGCAGTGGCTTCTGCCACATGCCGCCTGAGTGGCTTCGCTGGAGCTCCTCCAACCACCAGGACACAGGTGGTTGTTGTCAAGCCGGTTTGGTACGTTTGTTGCAGGCAGAGAAGGTGTTAAATGCTCCTCTCTGAGTGTGTGTGTGTGTGGTGATGGCTGGTTTGCCAATACACCACAGGTGTGCAGCCTCACCAGAGTCTAATCACATTTACATTTAGAGCATTTGGCAGACGCTTTTATCCAAAGCGACTTACAAAAAAGTAACACATTTGTCTAATCAGCCTGCCTCGGCCAGGTGAGGCTGCTTAAACCAGCCATCAACCACACACACTCCACAGTTGCAGTCCTTGAAATGATGTATCTTTTTAGATGCTGCATTTTTAATTGTGCATTTATGATATCAATAAAGTGTGGTGTGTGTGTGTGTGTGTGTGTGTGTGTGTGTGTGTGTGTGTGTGTGTGTGTGTGTGTGTGTGTGTGTATTAGTATATTTGGGAATTCATGCACAAAA
>OMKP01023126.1:0-13330 GCA_900302375.1 Bathygadus melanobranchus
ATTTGTACTTAAACTTCCACAGTCATGACAATATTTCCCGAGTACAAAATGTTACACGACCACAGACACCCTAAGTTGTCTTCTCCAATCCATTCACCTCCATTTTACTGAACAACGATGCCAGGAGGATGACGACAAGGCTGGCGTTTCTACTGCTGACATTCTCAATGGATCCTCAACTGTCAGTGTTTTTTTTTCATGTATTATCTGCCTAGAGACAGAACACAAAGGCTAACCTTCAGCCCACATCCCATTGGTCTCCAAAAGCACAAAGTCAAGGTAAAGTGTATGGAGTCAAAACGAGGCCAGAAAGCATTGTAAACCTATTGTTGTATTGTAAATACTTGAAATAATTGTTTTGATGTTTGCAAGAAAATTGTCAGTTTGACCTTGACGATATTTCTTTTGCGTTTACAAAGATTGCCCCCAGTTTGACCGAATTTCTAACTCGGTGATCAGATGTTTCATGTACCGTGGGTCGTCTTGTATGCTAGTCTACCTTACACGGGCACAACTGCAGCCACAACCCAGCCCTGTCATGCTTAAAAACACTGGGCCTACCGCTACTGGTGGTATGGAGGCTGTATAGCTACTGAGGCACGCAGACAAATATCCACACACATTTGCAGAACTCTGCCACAGCAGAAGTGTAGCAAAAGCCATGTGTAAAAAGAGCAGAAGAAAGAAAGATTTTGAAAATAAGTGTGGTGTGGAGGGGGCGTGGCTTGGCGTTGAGGCTTGCAAACAAGGGGAGCGGGGCGGCTAATTCCTGGGGTTGTCGCAGCTTTGGGTGATTGAGTATGATTATGGAAGGCATGTATTGACATCTGTTCTGCTCTTCCCCGCAGTGAGACTGGGTCCTAACAAGGGGAAGTACGTATCCTGACACCGCCATCTCACGTTACACATAAGCACGTCAGCATCGTTTCTATGAATGTCGGCACCTGAGTTATAGTTTATTTATGTTCTGATCGCTGTTCTGTACAAAATAAAAAGCCTCTGGGTTGACAAATGTTCTCCGTTTGGTATTAAACCGGGTTTACTGGCAGAGACTTTGCTACAATAAGCAACCCCAAAAAACATCCCCTCCCTCTCTGCTCACTCTGCGTTCCTCCACCATCGAGAAGGGTTGCATTCACGCAGTTGATGGATTCCCCAAACAAATCAGGGAAGAGATGTCCTGATTAGTCAGAAAAAATTGGCTCATACAGAGGCAGGCACACAGTCAACCAGAACAGATGTTTCCCAGAGCATTTCACTCACTAACAGCAGATGGATGGCTGTGGCATCCGTCCGCCAATCTTACCTCCAGCACCTTTAAGACATGTGTGTGCTGGTGCGAGATTCCCCAGTTCATGTTCAGCGCTCTACTGCCCCTCTGTGGCCCTGAAAGATAGTGCTACATGTATATCTATATGTAAAGCAGCTCTCACCTCCCATCAGGAACAGAAGGCCAGCGACGTACTGCATGAGGTCATGGTCCTTACAGCAACCCAGCACACCTATGATCCAGCCAAACAGGATAATGGATATCGCCATCCCTATGAAGCTGGCTGTCATTCTCTGGAGATCTGCAGAGTGAGACACCGCGTCAGGTTTAACACAAGCATCACGCCAAGAGCTGTCAATATGCGCTGTCAATATGTGGACGACGATGTGAAGAGGAAAACAAGTGACACGTACGGAGTGCGTGCCATTCGTCCTGCCGTATTGTTTTGGTGAGGTTGACGGGCAGATTCCGGGGCAGAGCTGAAGAGGAGTAGTAGTATTTGATGGAGGTGCAGCGAGGGACCAACCCTGCAGATTTAATCAGCATAAGGAGGAAGTGTTTCAATGAAATGCTTCATATATAGGCTATCTCTCTCTCTCTCTCTCTCTCTCTCTCTCTCTCTCTCTCTCTCTCTCATTCACACACACACACGCACACACACACAGCCTTGCACGCAGCTTACATATGGTGATACAGCGTATCGTCTGTGCAAAACGAATAACGCACATGCGTGCATGTTGATTGCACATGGGTCGAAATGACGGGCTGTGCGCGCTGCGTATTACTGCGTAGACCTCGAAGGAACGCGCGCCACATCAGCACCTTGGATAGCGCATTCGTGTCCAACGAAACACAAATCTGCCCGTGATTAGAATATAGCACCCCCCACCCTCACCCCTTCTACAGAAACACATGCACACAATCTGACAACCGCATTCTCTCTCTCTCTCTCTCTGCCTCACCCTCCCTCACACACACACACATCATGCACACACACGCACGCACACACACACACACACACACACATACACGCGCGCGCGAAGGACAGTGACGACTATGATCAAATACAGTCAAGTCCAATTTCTCAATGAACCTTTAAAAATCAAATCCTCGGTCTCCAAATCAAACCCCTCTCGGTGGCACTTTCTCCACAGCCCGGTGGTGGTTGAATTAAACTGCCGACTGCAGAGGGACTCCATGGCCAGGGCAAGAGGCAAGAACTCCCTTTTAGCCCGCAGCAGCATTCCACCACTAGACCCCCTTTGGTCCACGTTACGGTCCTTCGGTAGCATACGAAGGGGGAGATTGTTGCTGGAGATATAAATGAATCCAGGGTCGTTTCTTTTGTTTGAATAATTCTTACAACGTTCCAGGTGTCTCCTTGCATCGGTCTCGTACCAATTGTCAGTACTGATCGCTATCGCAATTAATCCTAAAGAACAAAACGCCAAAAACAGACCCGCCACCGTCAAAGTCCTCATAGCAGCCATATTCCATGCGGATCTCGCCTCCTCGCCGTGTTAATTCCACGGGACAACAGCCCGTCTAGAGCACAATTTGTCAATTTCTAAGATGATGATGATGCAGCCTAATTCGAACAAGCAGTGGGGTCATCTACATTCGATTTAAATCCTCCCAATTCCGCATTATTTTATATTTTACCACAAATAAAAGTCCCGTCGTCTAGTAAGCTATATTCAGGGCCTAGATGTTTTGTTTGGCTCCGTTATGCATCTCAACTCGGCATCGGTATCGGTGGTCACTCTTATGTTCTTTCTCTCCAGCAGATGGAGACAGAGCATATGCTTAATAAAAAGACTATCAGCTAAACTATCTATCTATCTATCTATCTATCTATCTATCTATCTATCCGTCAGTCTGTCTGTCTGTTTGCCTGCCTATTGACAATCTGCCTGCCAATCTGTCTGTCTGCCAGCCTGCCAATCTGTCTGTCTGTCTGTTTTCTTGCCTGCCTGTCTGTCTGTTTGCCTGCTTGTCTGTCTGTCTGTTTTCCTGCCTGCCTGCCTATCGGTTTGCCTGCCTGTCTGTCTGCCTGTCTGTCTGTTTGCCTGCCTGTTTGTCTGCCTGCCTGCCTGTCTGTCTATGTGCCTGCCTGTCTGTCTGTCTGTTTGCCTGCCTGCCTGTCTGTATGTCTGCCTGTCTGTTTGCCTGCCTGTCTGTCTGTTCTTTGGACAGTGGTAGGGGAGGGCGCTCGGTGTTACGTAAAACACGTAAGCAAACTACGTAAACTTACCTCGGAGTTAGCTACTGCTAGCCTGCTCACACACTTCCTCTGCAATGATTTAGGCATAGATCCAAGGTAACAACATTTGGAGAAACCAAACGGTTTTAAGGGGGCCTATAACCTACTACCATTCACCATGACTGCGTGATTACATTCCCGTTAAATTGAACTTTGTCTTTTGACAGAACGGTGTCGACAACTTCACCAGTTCAGCTAACTATAACGAGCCTATGCTAGCCGAGACTTTAGAAAGACACACTTGTAACGTGCGGTTGCACGCTTTTGGCGTTTATTTTCATAATACAATTGTCATCTCTTTCCAGATTATTCTACGCGTTATTTTCTTAGAGGCGTCATTTGGTTGGATGTAAATGAAAAATGGCATGTAAACGTAAATCATGTACTCGTCGTGGAAGCAATAAAAAGATACGTAATATGTTACGTATGTTGTAGGCTACTTTACACAAGTCTCCTTTGTACTATGTTCTCCTCTTTTCCCCCACGTCTGTTTACAGTGTTGGCAATGCAGCCGCCTCTTCCACCCGACGCCGTCAGAGAGCTGGTGTGCTCCTGTCTGCACAGGGACCCAGTAGCTGCGGACCTGCGATGCAGCCTGTTTGTGGCAGCCGCACAAAGCTATAAGAGGGACTCCCTGCTGAGACCATTCCCAGCTAGATACATTAGTGGTGAAAACAAGGAGTTTGAAGAGCTGGTAATGACGCGTTTCAGGATGTGTGTTTTACACATGTACACATTCGACCTTTATGGCATCCAAACCACTCAGATCACTTGCGCTACATAATCCTGCATACATCTCTGCTATCCACACCCAAACAAAAAAGCTAATAATCACTATGGTGTTTATATAGCTTATCTTGAGTCAGTTTAGCGTCTTGAATGGCGCCACACCTGGCTGGGTGACCTACTCAATTAGAGCAACCCTATTCTATGGGAACTCTGGTCTATGAGGGGCCAGGTAATTGATAGCCAATGTAACTTTTTGGTGAGTGAATTTATTTGAGCAAGACTGGTCTGCATACATTCATTCATTCATTCATCATGTTGAAGTGAGATGCATGCATGTGGTCCTGCAGCTGACAGATGTGAGTGGCTTGCCTGGAGTGAGAGAGCTGGTGAGACTGAAACCCAGGGAGGGAGATCAGTATCTGGCCCTGGCACACTGGATCCTCTCTTCCAAAACCTTCGCTGTGAAGACACTTCAGAAGGAAGAGGTAAGTAGAACAGTAGACCTGCTTACAATTCTGCATGTCCATTATGACACCCATTGCTCTACTAACCCTCCCCTCCCCCATTTCTTCCTTGTTAATTAAAGGAGTTTTTTTTCTTATCCTTTGGCGGGCTATGGTTAGGGGGCATCATAAATATATGGCCTGTAAAGCCCTTTAAGACTGTAACTGTGATTAAGGGCTAGGGGGCGTCATAAATATATGGCCTGTAAAGCCCTTTGAGATTGTACCTGTGATTAAGGGCTATACACATATAATTGTCTAGACTAGACTAGCCTGGGATGAGGACACCAGAACTGTCTCTTCAAGGTCCCGAGCCACCACTTTACTTCCCCACTCCTCTCACTCCACCAGTTCGCCAGGCTGTGTGACCTGACAGAGAATGGAGGCGTTCCAGCACCTGTCCCAGACTTCTTGTTTGAGCTGGAGTACTGTGACCAGTTGAACGCACGCTTTGAGAAGACGCGCTCGGGCAGAGACCTCTTCTATGCATTCCACGGGAGCCGCCTGGAGAACTTTCACTCGATTCTTCACAACGGCCTCCACTGTCACCTCAACAAGGTTGTAGTTTGTCATAGACGTTTGGGAGTAAAAACCACTCAATACCACATTTACATGCACACTAATAAAGCAGATTACTAAGGCAATCATTGAAATTATTAACTGACCTAACTTTCGTTTAATACTTAAAGGACTACAATTTCGGTCTGGGTGATCAGACCATCGGCTGTCTCTCCTGGCTTCACTAAAACATCCGTTACCAATATAAATTTCCTTCCTTGTACTCATTCTGCCAGAGAGCATTTATGGTGTGCATGTTGACGTACTGAGTGATTACTTGTAAAAAGTCTGTGGTGTTCATCGTGCTATCCAGATCAGGATTCAGGTTAAGGACATCATCTTTGTTGTGAGAAACTTATCTCTGTCTGTCTGTCTGTCTGTATTTGCGTGGCTGTCTTGCAGACCTCCATGTTTGGGGAGGGGACCTACCTGACCAGTGACCTCAGCATGGCAGTGCTCTACAGCCCCCACAGCAGCGGCTGGAGGGAGAGCCTCCTGGGGCCGCTGCTTAGCTGCGTTGCGCTGTGCGAGGTGATCGACCACCCGGACGTCAAGTGCCAGGTCAAAAGGAAAGGTATGTACTATGGGCACGGTAGGGCAAAGATGTCCACAGCCTACTTATGGGTATCCTCCCTGAGCACTGGGTATCCTCCCTGAGCACTCCTCAATGACATGCATATGAGGGAAATGGATCCACTTTGGATAAAGGCATCTGCTAATTGTATCTATTTATTCTATTATTTCATGTTAATAATAATAGCAATTACATTGCACAAAGTTTCAATTAAATTGTACTGCTGCACTATTCAAGAGCATAAGAAGAAAAAACACAGACTATTCTGGATAACTGGAGTATATTACTAGCATGTCATTATTAGTATAGAGGCTTTTGGTATGGGAGGAGGAGCACGAAGAGTTGATATGTGAGGAAAGAGATGTCGAAAAAGAAAAAGACATGCAAACATTTAACAATTTATTAGCCAGAATAATCAGCCTGACTCAGGGGGGGCTGCTTAAACCAGCCACCAACCGCACACACTCCACAAAGAGTAAACAGTATCTCATAACTTGCTCTGGAATATTGCTAGATAGATTTAGCATACTGCATACCTAGACTGCTGACCCAACGGTTCTCCCCTCAACCTCTTTCAGACTCTGACTCTGTCGACCGTCAGCGCGCAAGGGCCAAAAACAGCGAAGGGGGGGAGGTACCGGAGAAGTACTTCATTGTCACCAATAACCAGCTGTTGAGAGTCAAGTACCTTCTTGTCTACTCACAGAGGAGGCACCTGGCCAGGTACGGACTGTTTATTGGCGGAGCTGTTTACGGGAATTGACACAAATGTACAGATGTGTGCTGTCACGTTGGCTTTTAGTTGTCCAACACACCGTATGTGCCTTCATGCGTGCCTAGCACTCCGCGTCTGTGGGTGTACCGTGGGTTCATCCATCTTTCCAGGGAAAGTTTGTTATCTCAAGCTTGTGGGGTTTTCTCTAGGGACCCTAACCGTTTTGAGATAGTGACAGAGGAGCCACGTTACAAAGCCTCCAGCTTATAGCTATCCACTTCTTAACAATGTTTAGTGAGATCTCTTCAAACAAATAACCAAACATCGGACTTCATTGTGTAATATGTATGCGTGCATATACATAGTGCATATATTCTCAGCATTTGAAAAAGTTACATCAATTGATCAACCGAGCGATAATGTAAACACACAAGGTTGGAAGTTGTGAACACATTCGGTCATAGTATAAGAAGAATTGCGATTCTTACGTACACTTCCAGTCATTTTAGCGGTGGCACGGCCGTGTGCTGTAGCAACAGTAACCAGGGACCTCTCTCTCTCTCTCCTCTAGCAGGCACTCCCGCGGCTCCTCCTGGCTGGTGAGGCACCACTTCTTCATCATGATGAGCCTCTACCTGCTGCTGCTCATCTGCATCGGTGCCTTCAACTCCACCAGCTTCTTAACCTTCTGCCACAGACTGTTCCGATGAGCGCACCCCACACCTGGATCTTTACTCACCGTGCCTTCCGGGTTAGAGACAATCTGAAAAGTTGTTGTTCTTTTTCTTTTTCTTTTTTATATAATAGGATCACTGTTAATATACCTTGATGCTCATTTTTTGAGTAAGAAGTTATCATGACAACTGTTACATGATTACAAAAAAAACGCTATTATATATATGGTTGGTTTTTTTTTAGTTCATGGCTTCGGTGCAAAATCAGAACCAGGTGAAAGTTGAAAGTTGCTATGCAAACATCCTGCACCATAGACCGGTTCTGCTGTAGTCTGAATCCTTTGTTTGCCACGACACTCTCTTGCAATGCCAAAACGTCACACTAAACTTGTGTGTGTATGTTATAGGAGGTTATTTTACAAACATGACTGGTGATTTTTATCACAAGTGAGGTTTTTTTTGTTTGTTTATTTTCATGTAGGATATATATATATATATATATTTTAGTGTATGCATATATGTAAGCCAGGTGATATATGATCTCATCTCATCTAGCTAATGTATCTATTATTGCCCTGTGCCATCTCAGCAATGGGATCGTTAACCACAATTCTGGTTCTCTTTTTAATCATTTCAATTCACATTCATGTCCTTTTCATTTGAGTAAACACTATTGAGTAAACAATCTACCATCTAAATGAATGCTACATTTAGCTCCCAGTTCCCTGCAATGAGCACGGCGTACTCTGCGTTACATTACATACTACTTGATCCCTGTGTGTGTGTCCCTCAGTCAACCATGCCTCATGACTCAACGCGTGAACAGTTGGGAGAGGATTAGCCGCCTGCCAAAGTCTTACTGTCATGTCGCTTCATCAAGAAAACGTCTCCGTTTTGAAGGTCACGCCTTCACCTCACAAACCCCCGTCGTCTCACAGGGTTCTATTGTTTTCTGGCCGTGTATCGATTCGCTCAGACCACACGTGTTCACACCCGAACGTGTGTTTCTCTGAATTTATTGCACCCGGCATTGTCCTTTTATCAGGAGGATGAAAGGGGGGAGAGATAGGTGGGGTTGATAACAACGGCGGGCCTCTTTGGTGAGGTTGTCTATTGTTCCAGTAGTTGGACGAAACGACCGTGTGTGTCAGCAGTTGGAGCTGTATACTCTTGTTGTTTTTCTGTTTTTGTTAAACTCCCTTGCTTTGAAAGCGACGTCTGGATTTTCAGAATTAAAGGCAATACGTTTATGTTTGACTGCATTTGGGTGTGGTGAAGTTGGGATATTGTTTTACAAAAGACTTTAGTGAATATAAAATGGACACTGATATATTTTAGGCACTATGTTAAGCAAACTTAATTAAGATAACATAATGTAACAGCCCTTGGATGATTAGTTGTAAATATAAATTATATCAAAAGACATGCTTGATTGCATCATGTAGGCCTATATACAGACATACAGACCTAAGACATACTGCATACTTCTCTTAGTCATGTAAAGTTTAAGACCAAGATCATGAGACTTAAAATCGCTAAACGTCTTTGTTGTCATAAACCTAAAAGGGACAGCTGGAGAACCTGGTTCTTCCCTCTTAGAAGGAAATTGGTCATGGTGGCTGTTGTTCCAGTGCAGTATAAACGTTCAAAGGACTCTTCACACAAAATCCAGTGTAAATAATCAAACATTTATTTCACATCGTTCAAAATACATTTTATTTCACCACACCATCTTCGCATATAATTATTAATTAATCGGATTCACACACAAAAAACATGTTTTAACTTAGCTGCCGTTTTCCATTTGCTACATTTGCTCTTCAACGTGTATCACTCGGCCGTCAGTCCAGTGGGTTTGGACAGTTTGGGAGTAAGCATATGAAAGACCCGTCATTGCTCTGCGAGGAGAGAAGTTCATGGATCCACGATCAGTGTGTTTATTATGCACTCAGAATTACATAGACCTACAAGAAGCTGATGACGGGTGTTTTTAGATGGTCTGCTTCTGCCGTACCTGCAAGTCGTGGTTCAGTAGACCGCTGTGCGGCAGTGAGAGGCGGTTATGCACGCATCTCCCAAACTGGTGCAGACACAAGGGATCAGAGGGGGCGCACACCTGGAGGCACGGCGAGGTCTTTAGTATCAGACAGCTTGAGCAGGACGCATGCTGGCAGGAACCGTGGCACTCCTTCTTATCCAATGACGCAGACCTAGATGACGGGGAGGAGAACGTTACCAATCTGAGTGAAATTGAATGGTAGACATCTTGTAGGATCTTGTAGGCTGGTATGTCCCGGAACTTGAAATATAACGTAGCTTGTGTAGCATCTTATCCTGGCTACCTGCTGTTGTACAGTAAGGAGCCAACCTAGCAACTGTAAGTTTGTAAACTTGCTCTATTGACCTGGCAACCAGGAATGCTTGTAACTTGTTCTATTCTAATTGCATTACCTTCAGCGATATATTGTCTCCCTCTTTCGACAAATGTGTTACTTTTTTGTAAGTCGCTTTGGATAAAAGCGTCTGCCAAATGCTCTAAATGTAAATGTAAATGTAGATGAAGAGTGTGATGGATGGGCAGTTGTGTCACCTGGCAGAGCAGATTTCAGTGGGATTCGCCTGGCAGTATTCTCGTGTGCACTCTGGGCGACAGTTGTCGGAGTCAGTAGATTCCAGAACTACAACACAAAACACAAAAAAGGAAATTATATATATTTACTTTTTAAAAGAACATGCACGCATCACATATACAATTTGACGTCACTTGTTTTCATGCATTATTCATAAAGGCCCCAATCCACTATAGCTACTGATACTCTATCTGTAAAAATGACGAATCTTTACACCATGGCTAGATAAGAGACGTCATTATGGGTCCACTGTTAAGAAAAGCCTTTGATTCAAGCCTTGACCACGCTATCACACTTTACAGCTCTCAAACGAGATTAGCCAGAGTGTTACCATTCCCTTGACAATTTGAGGAATACATTATTTTTTGTGAGGTAGAGTGCAATATTTCTGTCAAAAAAAAAATGTTAGGGCTGCATAATATCTAACTTGCATTGCAAAATGAATGACTGAAATATGTCCCTTTAAAAAGACTCAAGACACAACAATGACATGACATGAAAAAGTCGGTCAATATTGTCTTGCTAGACAGATACCCCAGAGAAACAATTTAATCTTGACATCATAAATCATCATAAATTCATATCCCAGACACAGAGATGCAGCAATCGGAAGCGACCCTTGCCTGCTCTGCAGATTCCCCTGTGCTCCTCATTGCCTGAGGGCTCCTGGTTCACGCACACCAGTCCCGTGTCACACTTCCCCAGGTAGTCCCACCTGCCACCGCAGCTCTCCCCGGCCGTCCTGGCGCACACGGGACAGCAGCCGCAGATCCCCGTGGTGACGCCGCCTCGGCACTGGAGCTGAAGTGCCCGCCTGGTGGTGCAGTGTATCCGCTCGCAGGTGGGGCAGTGGAGCGTCCGCAACCCCCTACCAGCACCAGCATTGGAGGCCATGCTCTCTGCGAGCGCTGAGCCGAGGAGCACGCTCACCGTTATCAACGTCAACATCTCGTTAGTGTCCACGTTCACTATAACTGCGAGGTATAGCTAGGTTGGGGTGCCTTTTATATATGTATGCAGGTCTCAGTACTTGGGACTACTCCACTAAAGCGACAGAACATCCACCCCCCCCTAGACAGCCAATAGGTGAGGGCAGGGGTTCTGTTTCCGAGTGCTGTCTGTTAACCATCTCATCTCTCACCTCATGTCTTATCTTTACAATATGCCCGTTGTTTTTTCTTTTGTTTCCAAGTAAATCCCTCTTTTGGGAACTATAAGATAAGCTTGATGAAGGTTGGACAGACGGGCCCCTTTGTAATTTGAGTCATGTGACCTCTGTTTGACTGCGAGCAGGTTATGACCTAATTTCTTAAAAGGATATTAGGACACTGACATGTTATCTGATAAAAGTATCAGAACATCTCAATATTTTGCAAGCTGCAAATAAAATTGATTGTAGGACGTGTGGCTTTGCACAATGTGTCGTGTGTATTTGCAGTTGTGCATACACACCAAGTTAGTCTAGTACATTTAGTGACTGCATTTGACAACATAGCTATACTGATATTTTTATCTTAAACCAATATTGTAGGCAAATGTTTTTTTTGCAAAAGCATATTTAAAAACGTGCATACTGCAGCAGTATCATTGAGAGCAAACAAAACTAAATGGGAACATACCTTTGCATACCTTAATATTTTAAGTTGCTTTGGATAAAGGCGTCTGCCAAATGCCCTAAATGTAACACTTAAAGCATACTTCTTTTACAATACTAGCAATAACCTGATACAACATTCTAATACATTTTTATTCAGTTTATATTTACACGTCCAACTAAATCAACTCTATAGAACATCTTTTTTGGATGTTTTTCTAGGTTTCAGAATGTGGTACATGGCTATAGGTCATTTTAGAAATGAACATAAAATGTGTAGTTCATGAAATACTACACTGATAACTCAAACTAGCTGTTGCTTTCAACCTGTAGCGCAGCTAGGCAGTGCTTCCTTAATGTGTACGTATATGTAGTGAAAATTAAAAGAACCACAGACAACAGCTTCACTTTTATATAAACCCACTTCAAGAAAGGTAAGATCTAACTATAGTGGAATGGCATTTTTGAAAAATCAAAGAAAACCAAATAATTCCAAACATTCCCTTTGACCAAGCATCACACTGCAACTACTTTTAAGCAATGGCAGCAAACCCACAAATAACCTATAGAATTTGCTTGGAATACCGTCATAAGATTCCACACACATTCAGTTAAATAAAGTCACAACAACAGTGTTCGAATAAACAAAAGACAAGTTCTTTGTATAACATTTGTTAAAAAAAAAACTGTAGACAAAAACGTTTCCTGCCGATTTGAGTGTTTATTATGTGGTGGGTAGTTTAAGGCTTTGGACTGCAGTTATTCTAAAACAGCCAATGGGATGCTCTTGTTAACACTTGACTTCAGCAAAGTCTGACAGGCTCATGGCTGCAACTAACAATGTTGATTAACGCATCCATTGTTTTTCAATTAATCATTTACTCCATAAAATGCCATAAAGAATGGCAAAAACCATCATGACTTATGAGTCTCAGTCTTAGTGCATCTTACTCCACTCGCTTTGTCCGACAAGCAGCAAAGGATGTAAACTAAAGTATTCATATTGACCTTGAAAAAAACAACAATTATTTTCAATTTCTGAAACTATAAATAGCATGGTATTTGTATGAAAACACACTTTATGTTGATCGAATAATCGTAGCACTACAACGACCGCACTGGGGATAGCTTTGAGTGGCAGAAATGGATGTTCAAGGGGAACAGGAGGGTATACAAGCAGGGGCCTCTACATGAAGTCTTCATAGTCCTGTGTGTACCCGCCCTCAAACTGGCCGTAGTCTGCCAGGTCGTCCTTCATCTTGGCCTTGAGGCCACCTGCTGTCGTAACTCCCTTCTTCTTCTTCTTTCCCTTATTTAGTTGCTGTAAAAGGCAGTGATCTCATTTAGTTGCTGAAAAAGGCAGTGATCTCATGTTACATAACACTTAAGATTTTAGAAATGTACAGCGCGGGATCAAGTCCAACAATAACTATACTTACATATTATTTATAAAAGACAAACTAGGTTTTTAAGTCAGGTCATATATGAAACAAACTCAAACAAGATGCATAGTAGCAATAGTGACATCTCATGGTGTACTTGAAATAATGGAAAACTTAAATAACAATAATGGAAATAATGGAACCTTTAAATAACAATAATGGAAATAATGGAACCTTTAAATAACCATAATGGAAATAATGGAACCTTTAAATGACCATAATGGAAATAATGGAACCTTTAAATGACCATAATGGAAAACACAAACCTTCTCCTGCTTTTGTTTCTCGGCAAGTAAAACAGTAATCGAGGAGTTTATTTTCTTCAAGTCCTCGACCTCCACTGCAATTACATTGGCAGTTGGCACATTAGTAGTGACG
>OMKP01023126.1:15827-26625 GCA_900302375.1 Bathygadus melanobranchus
CCCCCCCCCCCATCAAAGAGGGCTTTAAGGTATTAACAACCAAAATACAAATCTTTTCCAAAATTATCCAGCCTTTATGGCTTTGCATTCAGTTGATACGCTATACTAGCTTTTACATTACATTAAAACATTTTCTTTTCAGAAACTTTTCCATTTCCTCCCAAATATTTTAAAACTGCACTTGACACAAACAACTGCATTTATGAAGTAAAGCACCACAGAAATATAGAAAATAATGCAGGCATACAACAGAAAAGCAGATGTGTAGCATCAACTCGAACAAAACAACATTTTTTTTTTTTTATTTGTTCTATAAAAGCGCCCGGATTCAAAGAAATACATACTAAAGTTTAAAGTTAAGAGAAAGACGTACAAACTGTAAGGAAAAAAATATATATACACATCCTATATATACACAAGTAATAGTGTGTGGATAGCCAAGAAGGTCCTTATATTCCAACACATGACATTCACTACTGTCTGAAATCCAAATGGTAGCGATGACGAAACACCTCCCAAAAACATACATGTTCTAGGAAGATCCCAGCGAAGTGTAAAGGTCCGCTGCGGCCAACGCTTCTGGTAAAGTTCTGTTTGTTCAGAGTGCACTTGGAGTGTGTTCCTTCAGAAACACACAAGGTGGGGGTGTTTGTTTTTTTTCATGTGTGGTATTGTAAGAAATGGCGAATTTCTCGTCGCAAAGGATCTATCCGTTGTATACTGATTACAGTCGCAGTTTTCCTATGATTATACCATCTTGTTGTGAAATAGTGTGCGCTCTCCCCGCCATGGAGTTCAGTCTGGGGGGAGAAGGTCATGCAAGCGAAAATGCTGTTGGATGTGTGGCCTCACATCCTCGTTCTGTACGAGAAGGGATAGAACAAGGATCAATGGAAAGAACCGCACAAAACCCTGCTTATTACCAAATGTTTACAAAACATGAAAAGACAAAAAAATACATACCAGCTCCACAAGTTTCTCAAGGAAAGGAACGAGCTTTAGAAGCTCATTGTCGTTTCTATCCACAAACCAGCTCTCAATAGGGATCCCATTGGAAAGCTAAATTAAAGTTAAAACGGTTAGAATTTGAAAGAAAACAAAGCTTTCTCAAATGAATACAAATCAGGGCTCAAAGGGGTTACCTGATAGGCAAAGGCTTGGGGTGAATTGTCAATTATAATTGTCTTTGAAAGGTCCCGTCCAAGAATGTTCAAGTCTTTGATGTAGTTTCCTTGTACGCACACGCAGTGCTCTCGGAAAAGTCGATGTCTGCCATACAAAACACAAATCAACAATGCACTTCAGGTCAGTAGTTGGTTAGTGGTTAATATATGGGCACAATTAAAGCCCCCAATTTTCACCACCAGGTGTGAACTGTAGCGCTTGACAACCCCAAGATGTGTCATGTAATATCACTGACATATTTAACATCAAACTGAATCTCACCCCAACTGCACCAACAACAAAAAACACTAAACTATCAACATACATGGATCAATGATTACGTGTACCAGACTCTTAAGTCACAAAAGAGCTATTTATTATTTATAAATGGTAAATGTATTTATGACATTCACCCATTCATACACACATTCATACACCAACGGCGGTGTCAACCATGCAAGGCAACAGCCAGCTTGCCTGAGCCACTGCCACCCCTATTTACTGACCTGACCAACTGTTTCTTTGGATCCAGGATGTTGAGCAACTTATCGGCATACACCTTTTTTGAAGCCGTGAATAGAATGATCTGCGAAAGAGTATGACAACACATATCACCGCGTGAACAAGACGCCAACAAATACGCCACACAGTTCCTAAAGAGACGGATACGCACCTCATACATTTGAGACATACGCTCCAGAAACTCTCGGAAAAAGGGCCTCAGCCGAACGTACACCTTCCGCAGCAAGAAGAAAGTGTCAGTGAGAAGGTTGTGGACAACATCGATGTTGTTGGAGTATGACACGTGTCGTCACTAACCTGGTATATTACATCCTGAAACAGCACTGGGAACGTCAGGGCAGCGTCCTCCAGCTCGTTCAAACTGCAGTGCACCAGTGTCTCATCCTAAACCACCAAACAGCGGGCGTCACGAGGAATACGTGGCATAGCAGTGTGTTTCATTATTAGGGCTGGGCAATATATCGAGATTATATCCATATCGTGATATGAGGCTAGATAGATAGATAGATCGTCATATCGTGATATGGCATAAGTCTTTTTTAAAGGTTTGTTTAGTTTTAAAGCTTTTTTAGTTTTAAAGGCTCCATTACAGTAAAATGTCATTTTCCTGAACTTGCCAGAATGCTCTAGCTGTTCTATTATTTGCACTATAGTTCTTAATAAATTATAAAGTACATTAAATTTGTCAATTATTTAATTCAAACAGGAGTATACAATCATAGGCTTTACAACGTGGTTATTTTACATAGACTATTTATTTATTGAATTACCAGGACACATGCTATACGATAACATACATCATTATCGAGATATAGTAAATGAGCCGCTAGGAGCAATGCGTTAGCTTGCTTACCAGGTCGAGCACCAGGGAGAACTCTGGCGTGCTGCGTGTCTTTAAAGGCAGCGCTGGCTTGCGTGTCAACTGCTCCTCGCTCAGTGGAGGCACATGCTTGATGAAGAAGTAACTTTAAAAAAATAAAAATAAACATCTACCATGATGGACCAATACGTTTGTATAAATACATATGAATAACGATGTTATACGATGAATAGCACTTTAGGCGCCAAAGAATAAAATTGTATATTTATGTTAAGATTAAAATATTTCAGCTGGTGCTTTTCCCCTAGTGGTCAGCTATGTCAATTTAGGCAAGCTAAGGGCACCCCTGCAATGATGTCATCAGCATTCGCCAGGTGGAGACAGGTACGACAATCATGTTTAACTGCAGAATACAGAGCTGAAATAGTTTGCAACAAGCGTTTGCTTTAAAATTTAATTGTTTCGTTTAGTTTGGAAAGGAAGTTTAAAGGTACAATTGATAACATTGACAATATTCAGCCACTAGATGTTGCACTCCCCCTTCCATACCATACCAGTAGTTAGCAGTGGTTGTATAACCTGCATATTTCATGGTAGCTGGAGTGAGACTCAGACAGACTCAGTCAGACTCAGTCATGTCAAAAAGTGGCATTACTCTGCCACTTTTTCGTGGCAGAGTAATGAATTCATTTTGCAACATGTAGCTATATGTTAGCTATAGATTTAGGTTACTTTGTCAGTGAGCACTTAGTGAAGCCGGGCACTTACTATCAAATTTTTTTTTTTAACTGGCAACTACGAAGACTCTTGATCGTTGATGACACAGAAATGCCATGTGATACCAACGCTGTTATACTATTGGCTCACAAGCCTTGTTAGAAGCAGGAACCAAACTTACACAGAGATAAACAAAACATTCAAATATTAATTTTGGACCCGTACATTTTTTATAAATGATTAATTCACAATCATTCTAAAAGCTCTGTGGATGTATTATTTTCATCTCCACAATAATTGTATCAATTGCACCTTTAAGTTTGTCTTGCTTTCAAGAGACATTCAACTACTGTGAGTAACCCAATGCAAGATTGAATTAGTTATAACTCGCTAGATATTAAAAAAAAATGTAGAAAAGGCTGTTAACCCACATTAACCTAATCAATAAGATGCAAGTAAAATAAAAAAGCTTTTTTTAAATCATTAACTGGCATGATGCTTCAACTATTTGTAAGTCTAAAAAAAACATATCATGAGCATCACCTTTAAGATAAATAATAATAGAATTCACTTACGGATCAAACACTTCCCAGTCCTCATCATAGGAGACCTCTGGTGGGGGTGCAGGGGGCGCATGTGGGTAACCGCTGTCTGGTGTACAGCCTGGTGCTAAACAGAAAGACATGAAGCATCGTGGTTAGGGTTACAGGGTTAGAGTTCAGGGCAGTGGGTTAGGGTTAACCATAACTAGTAAATAATGTATACATTAATACCTTAGTTAACATGAACACCATTATTAACATGAACAGTAGTAAATTATTACTAGACCATTAGTTAACTGTTAGTCAATGCTTATTACTGAATTAACTAATTAATGGTTAATGGCTGACTAATGTACCCTTATTGTCAAGTGTTAACGTATTTTTTAGGCTTTTATTTTTTTCTAAGATAAAAATAAATACTTTTGTAACACAATTTGTAAATTGTGAATCTCTTCCAAATACTGTTCTGATGTACATAGGGGCTACCTGTAAGAGGGGGCATGTCATTCTCAGTGACTATTTCTCCTTCCTCTATGGTTGAGTCTGGTGCGATCTCGGCCTTCTGTTCCAATACAGGGGCAGTGTGGCACAGTGTGAGGCTCTCTGTCGACGTAAGCGTGCTGCTTTGAATCTCTTCTGCTTGCTCGATATCCAGCTGCTTCAGAATCTCCTCAGCCTCCATAGCTTGGCCAGGGGAGTCTGAACCAGGGGTGGCTATGGAGAAAGATACACATTTTGAGTTTGAAACTTAATAACATGCAGTTTTATAATAAAAGTGATATTGAAACATTAGAACTGTGCTCAGGGCAGAAAGGTTTTGAACCTGTCTTGGTTGCTGGTGAGAAGAAGTTGAAGACCGGGGAGAAGATGGTGCCCAGCAGGGTGCTGCGGGGGGGACTGCTGGGTGCCTCACCGTGAGCACCTAGTTTACCGTTTGGTTTACTAAGCTTACTGTTGCCGGTCATTGTCACTGAGAAAAGACAGGAAATGTTTGACCAATCTCCTCGGGGGTTATTCCACAAAACGTTGCCCACATGTGAGAACCGATCAAGCATTTAAAAACTGGACACTATGTAGAAATACCTTTACTTGGGGTTTTCCGGCAAACTCTTGAGACCGATTTGCCGGAGAGACCTCCAGTCTGTGGTGTTGATGTAATCAGGTCACCATCTTGATTACAATCGATGCGACTCCTTTTAGGGGGTATATCCGGTTCTACCTGAAAATACCCCTTTAAATCATCTTTCTGTGTTGACATACAATTTATCAAAATGACAGTGATAATCTTTTTTTTTTATCAATCAGCTCATAACTCAAGCAATAGAGGACATACATTTACCAAATATATTTTTGAGACCAAATAATAACAAAACCTTTTTTTTTTTTTACAGGTTACCTATACATTTCAGACTTTAGAGGGCATACTAGGCCACATTTTATTTGGATTATTTGTAAAATAAGAAATACAAAGTTTGCAACTCCAAAAAAAGTAGTCAGACCCAAAACAATTCATCATTCTCAGTTCATATTTCCTTTCAACACGAACAATGACTCTCGGGTCTCGTTTGAGTTTGTGTCGATTAAGCTTAATGATAACGTGCCAGCATCTCCCCATTGGTGTGAAAATCACGACCTCGACCCCTCACCTTGACGGCATTTCCACGGATTAATTTCTTGATGGTGGAGAAAAGGCCTGTTTCGTTCTTCTGCATCTTGCTCCTGTTTCTCGCCGCAGAGGGCTCCACCTCACAGTGCTTGCGCTTGGCCTTGGACAGGTGGCTTCCACGGCCCACAGTTGGCTGTTGAGGAGCTTTACGCACTCTCAACCTCATCATGCTCCACCGTCACATAGAAAAATAACACTAAAAAACATGAAATGAGAAAGAAAGTTCAGGTTTGAGCCCTGGATACTTGTACTTTATATTAAAGGTTGCCACTAGGCAAACCTAGAGGCTCAGTTTGCAGGACCACACTAACACATACAAGCTTGACCCTGCATAAACAAATGCATCAGGAACATACAAACACAAGCAATTTACAGTTGATTACCATGACATCGATATATGTATACGTATATATATATATATATTTGGATTTAAGTCGCGTTTCCATTCATGAATGGCTAGAACAGTACACTAGTACAGATTCCATAACAGCAAGGTTAACCTGTAGGACTCCGAGGTCCACTTGTCACAATTACTCAACGACTGTGTACTCCTAATAACTAAAAGGTAATTACCAAGTGTGTACATTGACATGAGCATTCGTTAGTATTTTAGTCTGAATGCTTCAACGCAATGCCAGTGACGTCCAAACCTGGACGTCCAAAAACGTCATGTGTTCGTGAATGCGTGTCGTGATGTTATTGTTGTGGCATCGCAATCATGGCTCTGTTAACGTCATGTAACACCGGACAGCTTCTGTTACATCAACGTCACTCATCACGAATGGGTCGAAGCTGTTGCCATCTGATCAATCATGTCATGTCACATGAGTTGTCTTTTTTATAAGGGCATTGGTAGTGTACGTGGTCGTACAGAAGCCGACATGATCTAATACATATGGGGCTGGTGTTACAGATGATGTGAGTGAATATGGGGCTGATGTTACAGATGATGTGAGCGAATATGGGGCTGATGTTAGATGATGTGAGCTAATGTTTATAGCTTTCGCTAGCTACCGGGACATCAAATGTCAATGGTAGCAAAACGAACGAAAGGCCTCCGCGGGATTATTTGTTACGGGGAAACGTTTTCAGGTCAACTCATCTGCACACCTTGATACAATACACAGTGCGTAATGTCCATGTGTCAGTTATACTACGAGCTAGCAAGACGTTTTGATGAGTTCCTGGCTCTCTTTTTAGCCATTAGCTAGACTACGCCCCCTCCGAGTCCAAACGCGAGGAAGCTAACTGATAGCATTTGGCAACAAACCGACAAGCTAGCCGTGGAAAACGCGTTATGTTTACATGTTGATTTCTTACCGGCGATCTAAGAGACTCTTCGGACTTGTTGCAGGCCCGACAGCTTTAAGCCGCGGACCGGGTGGCCAATTACGAGGTCGGGCCGTAGTGGTCGCTGCCAGCTGTGTCGGTAGCGCGCTAGCTAATCACAAATCAACCATGTCCGTAGACGCCATTTCCCGCCTCACCGCAAACATCGTTCGCGCACAAGAATGCGACACACGCATGAGAACGTGGCAGACTGGACTCCCCTGCAAAATGTCTACAGAACTCAGTCTGGCCTCAGAGAGCCGTGTTCATGCATGTTCGATGCTGGGCTTGAGGAATTCTAAAAATCATTATACACACAGGCTTGATTACGGGAGCGTTAATAAGCTGTTTTATTGCAATGTGGTTGAGTTGACAGCGTGCGGTTTTTCTGTGAATTTATTGTGTTTGTATTGTTATAGTGTAAATTTATTTGAAATGTCATGGAATATCATCACCTGTATAATTTATACACCTATTATTTTACTACTGCATAAAAAAACAATAATTAAACATTTAAACTTGCACTATGTAACTTTTTTACTGCATCTATTTACTCAATTAAAACGACAGTCTGAAACTTAAAAGTAACTTCGTAGTAAGTCCTGAAAATTATATACCTAGAACTTATAATTATATACTACAACTCAAGCCACTACAGGTTGCTGGAAAACACATAGTGCAGGTTTAAAGAACAGCTTATAGTGTCTTAATTACAACAATTATTTCATTCCAAGATGAAGTAGTTTTCTGTATGGTCCTGGTCCACCCCACAGGCCCCTAAAACAAAACAGACAAATATGAATCGATTAAGTTATAGGCTGTGAAACAGACAACTCTTGACATTTAGCACAACAATTGTAGTGGAACGTTTGGGTAAATTAAATTGTGTACATACTTGAGAAGCCCCTGCCAGTATATGTGGGGCATTAGGTCTGCCTTCATGTGGTACATTATTCTGCTCTCCTTGCCTTGGTCAACAGGGAATGTCTCCAGTGGTTGTCCATTGTAATCAAATTCCGCCAGAACGACAGTGTTGTAGCTTGTAACCAAGGGACATGATGTGTAGCCATCATACTGTAAGCAATAAACAGCAATAAATATACTTGAAAGGGGGGATGGGCGGGGAATAACGAATAAAGTAATAAGACTTATACTTTCCATTTCATCACTCACCTTTTTATCAGGCTTCTCATTTTTCAGGACTCTGGTAATCGTTCTGTCCAGGATTGCAGTCTGTGCAGCTGAAATTTTACATTTAGAGCATTTGGCAGATGTTTTTATCCAAAACGACTTACAAAAAGTAACATTTGTCGAAACATTTGTGAAATAAAACGATTTAGAATTATTTTTCAAAATATTTGTTTCTCTGTTGTTGGGAAATGAGTGTTGGATGAATCAGAGTGTTAGAAAATGTCTGATTCTGCAGTATTTCACCTCTGGTTATAGCGAAATAAATCAACCCTAAATATGACAAATTATAGAATACATTATGAAAGTATAACTTAATAAGAAGGATACATTTTCATCAATTAAATAACTCAAAGAACAAAAAATAACTTTTTGAAGAAATTGCATAAGTGATAAATAAATCACTTGATACTGACTGCTTTCACTCATTAAGTAAGTAAATAAGTAAAAGGGAATCAAACCAGCAACCTTCCAGTTGCCAGACAACCGCTCTATCTCCTGAGCTACTGCTGCCATACTACAGCACTCTAGAACACTAAGTGTTATCACTCTACAAACGTTTCTTTTTAGTTACTAATGGCAAATAAAATTTGACTATATTACTCATACAGTCAATATTGCAATAATAATGTATCTTTGTCACAAAATCCCACGGCACACCTAGACTTGACTCACGGCACACCAGTGTGCCACAGCACACCGTTTGGGAACCACTGATCTAGAAAATGTAGAATTTAAAAAATATAATTGAATCATATGCACTGGTATCTGACAGGACGTGAATATAAGTGATACCATATTAATAAGCATTAAGATCCCAGTTCCCACAAAGTTCCCAGACAGGAACATTGTGTACCTGCAACCTGATCTATCAAACACTCTGACTCAGTTGACTCACCATTGATTATAATCTACGTGACATAAAGGTTCATGGGGTGTGGGGCATTGAATTTTACGACAACACTACATTACTGTGCAATTATGTGCCACACAGGAAACACATCCAGGCAGTAAGGAAGTTATACAGATTGTGCAACATTACACACAGACATACAATTTCAGCACAGTGTTATGTTTTATGACATACCCACAGCAGCAGCCGTTTTAGATGTCGGCAGGTTAGTGCAGTCTCCAATACCAAAGACGTTTGGATACTTGTTATGTTGGAGGGTTTCTTTGTCCACATTGAGCCAACCAGCCTCATCAGACAATGAGCTGCTTTTAATCACCTGAATCGGTCCCATCGGTGGCGTGACGTGAAGCATTTCATACTGAATTGAAGAATAAAAACATAAAAACACTCATGTCAAATGTGATGTTCATAGATTAGCTAATTGTGAAAAAGCAGTTGTGGAAAGTCACCTGTAAAACTTTAGTTTCGCCAGGATTGTCGAGATTTTCGAACACGGCCTCCTGCTTGTCGGCCCGCACTTCAATGAGGTTGTGCCTAAGGTTCACTTGTAGGTCACGGCGCTTCACAATCTCCCACAGAACGTCAGCGTACTTCTTGACTCCAAAGAGCACTGGTAGTGAAGTGTTGTATATTATTTTGGCGTTCGCCCTTTTCCCTGTCTTACAGTGGAACATAAGTAACAATGGCAGTTTAGCATTGCAATTACTAAGTGCCCATGCAGCCCATCCCTTGATTCTCCCTCGAGGGCATGAAATAACTGAAAACAACGGATCACCTTTCGTAGGAAAGCATCCGTTAGGTACATTATCTTTTGTGGTGCTCCTGCACATTTCACAGGAGTGTTGGGAAATGTGAACACTGCGTTGCCCTCCTTGAAGTTCTGCAGAGCTTTCCATGTTTTCTCCACAGTTTGGATGGAATAGTTTGAGCCAATCTTTGGATAGCCAAATGCCTCTGGCAGACCTTTTATCTAAATGATGAAAAATAATTAATTGTAGACACTTCTTGACAGTAAAGTGTTTGATTTAATGGAGCATGGTCACAGGAAGACACACATACAGAGAAACACAAACCAAATGGGGTTCTGTCAGTCTGAACTGGGAACCTAAGGGAAGGGAACTACCTCTAGGTGCAATAAGGCAGGTGTAATAAAGTAAAGGATATACCATTTTATATTATTGTCAATATTGTGATATTTATTATTATTATTACTGATCCTTATTGTCAGGATTCTTTTTTTCCACAACACTAAATACATTGCAGAAGAAAAGCTGATTGGCCAAGTCACAAAAACAGTCAATTAACTTGAATAGAGAAATATTCCACTACCTTTTCATAATGGAGTTGGAGACCGAGAGCAACAATTAAATACTCGTATGATATCTGTTGAAGTAAAAAGGAAGATTGGCATGAATGTAATTTTTTATCATCATATGGTGATGCAACTGTCAACATTGCCCAATTCTCAAGACGGAGAAAAAAACCCGCATACCTACCTCTTTCCCGTTGTCTGTGATGACAGTGTTTGAGTCTGGGTTTATTTCTTCAACTTTGGATTTCACCCACTTCACTCCAGATGGTACAACGCTTGCTGTAGGGCGACCAGAAGAGGCCACAGTTTTGGCACCAGCTCCAACCAATGTCCAAATGGGCTGATAGTAGTGGGTCTGTAGAATAAGATCATTATGTTCATGTTTTCATCTTGGGCAAGGTGACTCTGAACAGACAAACATGATATTGGTCATAATAGATCCTCACCTCAGCAGGCTCCACAACAGCCACATTCTCTGCTCCAAACCTTCTCTTCATTCGAGCACTCATTGCGATACCACCACTTCCTCCTCCAAGCACAAGCATTTTGTAATGCTCCTTAGCACAAGCCTGGCTGCTTGTATGCAAGTGAGAAAGGCCAATGCTTTTTGGATAGCATTGCTTCA
>OMKP01023130.1:0-10971 GCA_900302375.1 Bathygadus melanobranchus
CGGGGGGGAGATGAGTGTGCAGACAGTGTCCTGTTTGTGACAAGTGACGGAGTTGGATGCTAGCAGCAGCCTTGGCAACGCTGCCACGTGTGGGTTGCCCATCGTTGGTAATCCCATACACTCAGACAGACAGAGAGAGGCTGGGAGAGGGTGTGTGGGAGAGAGAGAGAGAGGGTGTGTGGGAGAGAAAGAGGGTGAGAGAGAGAGAGAGAGAGGAAGGGTGGGGGAGAGAACTTCAGCTGCTCTCTGCTTTGCCACTTCAGCCCCCTCCCCTCTTTCTTTTCTAATCCTTTTCTTTTATACTCTGGTAACCCACAGCAACGTGACTGGATCTGTGTCAGCTGAGAGAGTGTGTGCGTGTGTGTGTGTGTGTGTGTGCGTGCGTGCGGTGCCTTATTGGTACACAATAGGGACCAAATAAAGGCAGGACAGAGGGCTGGAGCATCATTGGCCAGACGGGGTTGCTGTCCTGCTGCCAGTGAATGTGTACCCAACTGTGTTTTTTTTTCTCCCGTTTTAAGCACAACCGGGAAGTTGCTGTGATTGTAGCATTTTAGGTACAGATTAAGCAGTAGTTAGCTCGTCAAAATTGCAAGCGTTTTTTCAGCAATGTCGTTATATAAAGTAGCCTAACTGCATACCCATCTATATGATGGTTCTTTCCAGCTTCCCCCAGATAACAGGAAATCAATATAATATAATAATCATTTTACAGATCCATACTTATTAGTTATTTTTTTACATTAGTTTTAAAAACGTGTGCGACTGCTTGGACGTCAAGGGTTGTAATACGCCTCATTGAAGTTGATACAGGGATTTGTACCCACACACACAACACGTGTAGCTTAGACAGAATCACAAAGTTGTGCCTGGAGGCGTGGTTTGGCAGGGGGTCTATGATTACATAAGCTTAGCAATTAAAAGGGAGGTTTATTAATAGGCTGGTGAGGTATTGTGGAATGAATGGTTCATCATTAAAAAATGATCACGCACGCACATACACACACACACACACACACACACGTCCTGTCCCAAGTCTTTCAGCTGTAAGGTGAAGCCAGATTACTCCATATGTTATTATATGTTATTATACGTTAATGTTAACTTGTATCTGCCTGCTGGGGACGCCTAACACAGGATAAACACAGTTGTCTCAGATGACCGTATGCTGACAAGCCTGTGTGCTACTGGTCCCAGATACATAACGCTTGCATTGTGTTGATGTGTTCATATTCAACGTTCATGTGACCCATCTTTGGTTTGACCCATGTTTTTTTTTCTTTCTGTTTTTTCTAAACAAATTCTCGCCTGGTGGTCACATGCAGCGTTCTGTAACCAGATACAAGTGAAAGTTGGCAGCCAGAGCTCCGGGGGCCTGTGTCTGTTGCGTAATACTTCCCAATCAACCACTTCCATCTATTGTAGTGTGGTATTCAAAACGGGCATCAGTGTGTCTATTGTGTGTCTTATGCATGGAAAGTGACGTGTGTGTGTGTGTGTGTGTGTGTAGATCCTCTTCTGCACCCTGAACACCCACAAGATCGACATGGAGAAACTGCTGGGTGGGCAGATTGGGCTGGAGGACTTCATCTTTGCCCACGTCAGGGGCATCAAGAAGGAGGTGGAAGTGTTCAAATCGGAGGATGCCCTGGGCCTCACCATCACAGACAACGGGGCAGGCTTTGCCTTCATCAAGGTGGGCACCAGGCAGCTGTAAAAGAAAAAACATTTTTTATTAAATAAATGCATGTAATTGGAGGTCTTTTGGATTTTCTACCAGACTTGGTAAATTAATAAGGATATTAATCATGGATCTTCTTCTTCACTGGCGTTTTGTTGTAAGGAGGACTTGGATCATCTCCTAATGTAGTTACAATGTAGGTCAGTGAAGGCTGTTAGGGCTGCATGATATGGAAAATCTAAAATGTATGATGTTCTTAGTTGAAGAACGTTCTTAGTTTATTAGCTTATTGCTTGTGCTGCCTGCCTATTTTGCAATTAGATTATGATGATTACGTACCACTACTTGCATAGGTTCATAGTAGTGAATAGATCATTCAACTATCAGACACAACACATCATATGCTGTTGTTAACTTGACATTATGATTATTATAGACCGTGTTTATACCCTGCATACTGAGGCTGGTCTAAGGAGCTTATTCAGGTCCATTAATAACAGTTGTTCAGTGGATCCCGTTGCTCACATGCGCCCCCCTGTGATGGTGCAGAAGCACTGCATCATGCGGGCGGCCTTGACGGTACTTACGAGGGCTAATCTGTATAAAGGCAGTGACGCAACCACTATAATTAAGTGGTTAGGCCTCAGTGAACTTAACAGTTAATTTCAATGCCTTTAAAAAAATAAATATGTATATATTTTCACAAGCATTCAAAGACTCAGTGGCCAGCGCCTCCTCTACCACCTACTACCACCGCTCATTTCATGCATCTAAAAATGTCTGAACTATTTCTGCATTATTTCTTCATATCTCGTCCTCTTCCTGTTCCGTGGCGGCAGCGCATCAAGGACAGCAGCGTGGTGGACGGCGTGAAGGTGATCTGCGTCGGCGACCACATCGAGTGCATCAACGGCCGCAACATCGTGGGCACGCGCCACTACGAGGTGGCCCGCATGCTGAAGGAGCTGCCCAGGGACCAGAACTTCACCCTTAAGCTGGTGGAGCCCATGAAGGCCTTCGGTGAGTCACCAGGACCCGCCTCGTTCCACCAATCCGCACAAAGGTGCTACACACAGTGCATTTGTATTTCGCAACAACGGGCTGTCAATAAGGAATAAGGAACCATCCACGCACGTCTTGCACTCGCTCTCTTTTCTCTCTCTCCCCCTCCATCCCTTCCTCTGTCTCTCGCATGCTCTCTCTGCCAGGAGGGAGTTGAGGTCCGAGCCTTCTGTTAAAGTCGTCGCTAAATGATTCAGTGGCTATGTGGGTGCACGGTGGCTTGTTTGGGATAGCCACACCCATAACATGGTATATTGTGCTTCCCAGAGAGGCTCGAGCCAAGGTCTAAGGGTGCCAAGCCGGCCAGTGAGAACAAGATTGGCACGGGCAGGGGGACCTTGAGACTGCGCGCCAAGGGTCCCGCTACAGTAGAGGAGTTGGTATGTGTCTCTGCAATGTACTGCTCTCACGTTCAACATCCGTACTTACTTACTTACCTATTTTAATACATGTCACATTGCTATTCATTAAAGTGTATGCATTCGTTTCCGTAACTGTCTGCTGTATTCCAGTAACGTATCTGTTGACATTGGAAATGGTGTAACTGCAGCTATATCGTAAGTCATAGGACGGATCACGTGCGCACTGCTCGCCAGTTGCTTAGTCATTTACTTTTTCTTGTTGTTTATTTTCCAGCCAACGGAATACGAGGAGAAGGCAGTAAAAAAAGTAGATGACCTCCTGGAGAGCTACATGGGCATCAGAGACACTGAGCTTGGTGGGTAGACGACATAATTGTATAGTTATGGTAAATGGATTGCATTTATATAGCGATTTTATCCAGAGTGCTTTACGTTGCCTCACATTCACCCATTCATACACACGGCGGTGTCAACCATGCAAGGCGACAACCAGCTCATCAGGAGCAGTTAGGGTTAGGTGTCTTGCTCAGGGACACCTCGACACCAGCAACCTGTCGGTTGCCAGACAACCGCTCTACCTCCTGAGCTACTGCCGCCCCTAGTATAGTTATTATGATTATGATTCCTAATAATAATAAGATACATTGATTTTCTAACCCGATCCAGCTGCGACCATGGTGGAGGTGGGCCGCGACAAGAAGAACCCGGACGAGTTCGCCATGGCGCTGGACGAGGCCCTCGGGGACTTTGCTTTCCCCGACGAGTTTGTGTTCGACGTCTGGGGGGCCATCGGAGACGCCAGGCAGGGGCGGTTCTAAGCCCGTAGCATCTTTTTGAAGACTCCTCCGGAGCTGGGGGGGTCTCCAGCTCTGACCCCGGCAAACAGACGGGACAGCCCTGTCCACAAAGCTCTAGAAAGGCAGGGTTGGGTGTATTCATCATTTGAGCCCTCTTCCCAAGGAATTACCGGGATGGGCTTTAATACACAAGGCGTCAGTGTGCCTATGTTATCTTTAAAATTAAGATATTCGTTTAATGTAGCTGGGGTGCAGCAGCTCAGGACATGGATTTGTGGTACATGTCCATGTTTTTTTTTGTAGGACCCTCACTTCCTCTCCAACTGTAGAGAAAGAATTGCTCTGATTGTGTTTTAAGAGCGCTCCTTGTTGTGAACAAACCAAGTTTAACGTCTTATTTGTACACGTCAGGAATGGTACATAGTACACACTGCAGATTTCTACTGGCAATCAGTGACTTGACTTATAGATACATACTATATAACTGAGGTAATGAAAATCACTTTTACTATATCATCCACCATATTTATTTACATTTTTTCCAAGTTTTCTGAAAACTTTAAAAAAAACTCTGTCTCTTGAAATGCTGCTAAGCTTGGTTTGGTTATAGTAATATTTCTGTCTAAAAGATCTTACATGACCTCCCCTTCTGGTGATACACACACGGAGAACAGTTCCCGTCGTCACTTGGTTGAGCCTTCTGTTGTGATCATACCAATCTCATTAGTCTTAAGGTGTTTTTATTGTTTCTTCAGTGGTCTCTTTTTGCTAAATAGCCTTGCGTCTATCCCGTTTTGTACAGTTAGTATCTCGTTTCATGGTTTACTAGATGTAATGTGTAATTTACTTTTAATTGTGCAGATTTAAAATGCTGGAAAATGTTGTACAGTCAAGAGAGCTCATTATAAAGCCTGCATGTTGTGATTAAGTTGTTTTATTGGAATCTGATTCAATATTTTGCATTTGTTCATGCACTAGAACTGCATGATTCACTGGCAAACTAAATTCAAGCAGTGACTCAGTTTCTTTTCAAATGCTGACAAAACATGGCATTATTGCAGATAATAAATGACAACCACTAACATGTGTATGCTCATTTGATTTAAAAAAAACATCAATTCAATACACTTTATTTGCATGAGTATAAAATACACCAATAGCACATTTTTCATCCGTTGAATGGAAAACAACGCCAATATTATCCCAACTGACTTCACAAGTGTATAAATTAAAGAGTATAACCAAATTACCAAATAATTAACATACATGTACTCTTACTAAATATTTACCGTGATCATGAAATTAAGACCTAAAAAGCAAAAGGCCCGTCAGAATAGACCTAGTCACATCGTTCAGTCCGGTAGAAGATTTGGAAGCACAATGTTGGCATGTAGATCAGGTCTCTACTAACTATGAAGTACCTTGTGTAGGCGTGGTTCATTGTCAAATATTGCAGTAACCTGGGCTAGTCAGTCGAGTTGGTTTTCAACCTCTACAGAGGAAGGACGCATGGCATTGTATTCAAAAACAGTGCATTTCTCCAACACCGATAAAGAAACTAAATGGACAGAATAGATAAACACGTGAAATTAGAGACGACAGACTCTTGGACGAGACGGAATAACTTGACTTGAGCACCTAAACCTTGAAACTGTTGAAGCTTTGGGTTGTCAACCAAAGTTGGATTCCAGTTAATCATTTAGTTCCACCCACTTAAAACAAAATCATTATTATGAAACCAAAGTGAACTTGTGATGCCATTAGATGGTGCTATGGGTTGGAAGGTGCATTCTGAGGGCTGTATTGGGCTCAGGCCTGTGGAAGTGTAGCCCTTGCAGCCTCCTGCCCGCTGCGTTCTCCTCAGAGTTCATCCCCGACGTGGGACTTCCTGTACGCATCACCCGTCAGCTTCTCCTGCGCCTCCTTCATAACGGCAGCGACTGTGACGAAAGCAGGGAAAACCCTGAAATGCCCGTTTAATCTCCCTTCTTGCAGCAGTTAAGATCATTTGAAAAAGACATCTTACCGTGATCTGCATTGCTGTAGAAATACTTATAGCTGGGATTTCCATTTTTGTTGGTGATTTCAGGGTGCACTACTCCACTGGGATCTGCAACAGAGTACTAGGTTGTTATTCCATTCCTGTCAACCAGAATACAAACTATATTAGCCGGCCTCAAGTAGTTCATGGTAGCAGTGAAAATATTAAACATTGGAGATTTGTATTTATTGTTGTTTCCAGTGGTTGGCTTATTTTAAAAAGGGCACCATGCAGTTCCTAGGATTCTACAGCAAAACTTGTAAATTAATCCCAGTTAAACATGGCAACGTTTCTATAACTGCAAGAGCAAACATGTTCGTCGTGAACACTCTTGCCTAACTGGGCAGGGCAACGGGGCTGTTGGTTCCAAGGTGTCATGGAAAAAGTGTTTATGAGGAGTTCACTTACCCAGAAAAAGAATGCGAGGAATGTATCCTCCATCTGGGCTGAATGCATCTTCTTTTGGCTCCTCTTCGTCCTGGTGAGATTAGATATGGATTGGTTTTAGCAAAAAAATCAAATAAATCACGTGTCCCAGAACTACTTTTCAAGCCAGGAGCAAAATGATTCGAACAAGTAAAGACTGATTAGAGACGCATTGTTGTATGTATCACATATCCGTCTCATACTAGGGGGAGGGGGAAGTTAAGTTATTGTAAAAGTTAATAGTTATTATATTATTGTAGATCATTAACATTTTAAGACCAACTACTGGTCTATGTCAATACCATTTTGTTCAAAAGTAATGGATCTGACAGTTCACGGTAGGTAAGATTTAAGAGCTGTAATTTGAGTGTGATTTCTTAGGAAGGACATAGGCGTCGGTTAGTGAGTGTCCTGGCTCATTTCAATCAGGACATCTCTTCCCTGTCAATCACACGTATGCATGTTGAGGGTGCGTTTTTTTGAGTTGTTTATTTTCTAAAATCTTTCAACGGCTTCTATTTCTCTTTTCAACTCTCAAAATGTGGTTCAGCAGGCCTACAAACTACAACAACAAGCGAGGGGGGCGGGGTTTCAGAACACACCTGTACAATCCTGAGTCTTTCAAAGACTTAGCTTACTTTGAGATGTTTATTAATGTACTGTTTGACATTTTTCTTATAAGAAATGTGGCAGGTAATTGGTAAGTGTGTGTGTGTAGGTGTGTGGATACAACCCTCCGTGATGGTTATTTGAAGTTTTTAGACCCTGTTGTCCATCACTTTAAAATAGGAATTAACTGGTATTGTGTATGTATGTTGTGACTGACACATGCTCCTGGCTCTACTGCCTTACCTCCAGGTTAACCATGACAAAGTTGTGAGCGAGCTCAGAGATCTCCTTGGACTCGGCAAATTTGGGCTTCAGAGCTGGAGTGTGAAGGCACAATAACAACATATATTCTGGGGTTGTTTCACAGGAAATGGTAAATGGATTGCATTTATATAGCGCTTTCATCCAAAGCGCACACTTACATTGCCTCACATTCACCCATTCATACACCGACAGCGGTGTCAACCATGCAAGGTAACAACCAGCTCGTCGGGAGCAGTTAGGGTTAGGTGTCTTGCTCAGGGACACCTCGACAATTAGCTAGGCGGAGCTGGGGATCGAGCCAGCAACCTTCCAGACAACCACTCTACCTCCTGAACTACTGCCCATCATTGTATCTCTGCAGTTCGATGCGTAACCATTTAGATGTTACAAATACTCAGACCCGTTTGGAAAGGCCCCTTTGGAAGGAAATCATTTGGAGCTGAAAAAAAAAGTATCTTCTTTACCCGCCATCTCTGATATTAATCTTAAGACATTAACAAAGCATTTAAAAAGATTAATCGCAAGAGGACATGTAAAAACATTTGTTTTAACAGAGCATTTAAAAATCACACATATTTAGTCCTAACAGGGCATCTAAAAAGATTAATCTTAACACAGAGACAGGGAGGGGAGGGGGGGAAGAGAGAGTGCAAGACGTGGATGATTGCTTGTTGGCACTTTGCAAGACAGCCTGTCGCCATGAAATGCAAATGCGTTGTGTGTAGCATTGGTTACCTTTGCAGGCTCCGCACCAAGTCTTATGAACGATGACCATCATTGGAAGTCCGCTGTTAAATCAACGACAGAAACAGAGTTAGCCACTCGTTGCGACGAATATGCAATGTAGACTACAAAAAAAATACTACATTTGATGGGATTTGAACAATCCCGTCTGCTAAAAATAAAGTCAATGAAAGATGACGTATGTGTTACAGGCGGCCTGTAACAGGCCCCAAATTAAAGCAATACATTAGTTGTGATGGCGGCGTGCTAAAACTGTTATTTAGAAAGAAACACAATGAAATGAATGAAAGAATGAAACAGTGCATCTCCAGCGGACATTTGAGACATGGGTGATACCAAAGAAGTGTGAAAGTCAAGAGCTCTGTTACTATTGTGCTCTCCAATATTCACCTGGCCTCTGCCTCCTTCTTCCCATCGTCCAGGGTTCTCCAGCTTATGTTATCTCCAAAGCCTGAGGTGAAATACACTTGCTGAACAAAGGTTGTTGCTATTACGTGTCTTAGCCAGGGTGTGTCATTGTGCACAGAACAAAGGGTTAGTCCAGCATTATGAAATATGAACTTCAGGTAAGCACTTCTCAATTATCTAACATGCTAACTTGCTGTATGGCTTTTGACACTTAATTTGCTCAACATACGTTGTTGCTTGACATGTGGTCGCATGCATTTTGCTCAGATAAGACTTGTGGTTTAAGGCGGCTAGACAAGTCATCTGGGCCAACTCTCCAGGATGCGTGATCCAGGATCTTCACGTAAGGTAAACTTGCATTTGCTAAGTGGGTGTAGCGGTGTAGCTCTGCTTCGCACTACCAACAGCTGAAATGTGCTACAAGGCGCACAGTAATGACTTACCTCGGCCAGAAGCTGCTGCAACGACCTCGCTAAAATATGTCAAAGAAAACAAAACCTGCAAGGAGGACAATAACACAAAATTCATGACAGAAGGCTGCATATTTCTTACTACTATGGCAATCCGCAAAACTGCTGCTGCAACCAATGAATGAAGTGGAAGTGACCGGACAGCTGTAGCGGACTGTGGAGGGATTGGGCGGGGCATTGTGGTACAGCTAGTTTCAAAATAAAAGTCGAGACTTCTCTCGTGCGTGATCACTGATACGTTATATGCGCGCGATTACTTTTACTTTGAAAATACACGCGATTGCGAGCGTGTTTGTGTGTGTGTGTGTGTGAACGCGAGCGCCATCCAGTGTCCAACAAGAGGATCACATTCTGTTGTAGTTCACGCATGACATGGAGCACGGCAATTCATGCAACCGCGTGTTATCACTACCCAACAGCTTCTGTACGTCAGTGAGTCTACCGACGACTAACATTTATTGGACTGCTACAACATTCTGAGGTATTGTTCTTTTTTTATTTGAGAAAATTAAATAACAGTAAACCTTTGATAAAATGTGCTTATTTATTGTGATGTTGAGTATCAGCTGGTTGGTTGATTATCTAACAAATAACCCGTGTAACTGTGTTTAAAGGTTTTACTGCTTTGTATGGTGACTAAGAAAAAATAGGCTGTAATGTCAAATACTTGTTAAACATTTTACACAAACAGTGCTGTATTTGTGTAGCTACTTAAATTAATTGTATTAATAGATTGTAATGTAAAATACTTTAAAAAAACATTTTAATTGTGTTTTATACGTCTCTATCAGTCCTAGATTTTATATTTTGTTGTTTAAGATTTGTTGTATATTATTTGTCTTACAGTCGTCATGAATCAAGAGAAGCTTGCCAAACTTCAAGCACAGGTCCGGATAGGAGGGAAGGTAATGTACACAGAATACATTTTATTTTCACAAAAAAACGTGCGCGTGATTTAATTGTCTGTTTCTATCGCTTCCTGATATGCTTTTGCTTTGTTGAACGCGGCTAATGTCACAAAAGACTTCCCAGTTTGTTTTTCCTGAGCTCAGCATTCCCTTTATGTGGCGGGACGGGATCACCACCAGTGACCTTTTTACATTGTCCTGCTGCCAGGCCTTGCCTAGTTTCCTATCTGCTCACTAGATGCCCCCATTTACACTTGCACTTCATTGTTTAAGCAATAGGGTTGGCCATATTGGGTAGCCCTGTGTAGTATATTATGTATATTACGTGTTAACTTAGTATGAACTTGATCAAGCTCTTTACCTTTCACAGTAGCGATGAAGCCAAGTCAAAAGCTTTGGGACAATAGAAACACAACAGACAGCAAACTGAGATTTTGAGTCAGTAGAGAAAGGGAGAAGACACGCACACACACACGCACATTTTCAAAGCACTTTTATAAAATGTCATAAGAAGCTTCCCTAATCACATGGCAAACCTCCTCTGTCACCAGGGAACCCCTCGTAGGAAGAAGAAGATTATTCACAGAACGGCCACGGCCGAAGACAAAAAGCTCCAGAGTTCTCTGAAGAAGTTGGTGGTGAACAACATCGCAGGAATAGAAGAGGTACAGCTTCTTACTTACAAAGATGGAGGCAGCGTAGCGTTTTGTTGTGCAAGATGAGAGTGGGCCCTGTAAACATATTGAACGGTATATGAACAGTATATATTTAATATCATATACTTTTTGCATGCTGCTAGTAATATGGACTAGCAACCTTAGTTTTGCAGCTCCATTTTTGTTGTAGCCCAAAAAGGCACTTTGTTTTGCAAATAGAATGCGTTTACACATCATGTCATTGACGTTTACTCCATTGTTATTCATCACAAAGAGCAGCTAAACTTCCCTAAAAACTAAAGTTGAACGACTAGATCCCAGAGGTGTCTTATCTTCACTAGTTTAGCCTACTACCCGTGCCCACACAGAAGGAGCGGAGGCATAATTGCTGTTATGAGCGATGACCTGTGTTAGTCCTGACTGCCCAGTCCTTGATCCATGTCTCTCACACCCTCCTAGGTGAACATGATCAAGGACGACGGCATGGTGATCCACTTCAACAACCCCAAGGTGCAGGCTTCGCTGTCGGCCAACACCTTCGCC
>OMKP01023131.1:6334-18905 GCA_900302375.1 Bathygadus melanobranchus
CTTTTCAACCAGGGAAGTTCAATTTTGCCAAATGGAGCCACAATCAGAACTGTGTTACCCCCCTCCCCGACACACACACACACACACACACACACACACATCCCACAACTGAATTGCGAGGATGTTGAATTAGTGCCAAGGTCCGACGAGGGAGGTGGCAATTAGTGTCAGCAGTCCCTTCAGGCTCCTGCTGAGATCACTGAACGGATGTGCTAAAAATAATCCAGACAGAACCAGTGACATACCAGGCACTGGGCTCAGCTGTGTGTGTGTGTGTGTGTGAAGACATGAAGGAACTCCCATGCGGCAGATTGTTTGTTCATATGGTGCATTTAAAGGTGCTATATGTAACAAATTGACTGTACTAAATCAGAAAATTATCCTGTCAACAGAGCTTAAGGAAACAAGCCGAAATACTGGCTTCAATACAATACAATACTACAGCCAGTGTGTTTTCCTTGTGTTTATTAATTGATTTTTAACAGCAACACACATACATTTCCCATGTCCTTTCGCAGCCCTGATCATGTTGGTCCTGGGTCAGGGGTCAGATGTGTTGTTGTCGAGGTGCGTGGAACGTCAGGTTACGTGAATTCAGCTACATTAGTAAATGTCCCTTGATTCCTTATACTGTATCTGTAGTGCATAAGAGGACAAGTACGCTATTGTCACAAACACATGCATTTGCACTTAATTGTGCAAGAAAATCCATTTCCTGTGCAATTCCGTTGAAAGACAGCGATAAGTGAAATCCGCCACCCGAGGCCAATTGAAGGCCTGGGTTAAGATATTGGCTAATCTATAGGCAAGCAGTAATTCTCTCAGGGTAAAGCCTCCCTTCTGACTAACACAACCAAACAGACATTAGATGCTACGTGATGACCATATCCTCTAATCCCTGGCGGTAGGTGGAATGATATGCTTGGGCCGCTTCGCCTCGAGCAGTGGATGCACTCGAAGAAATTAAAAGCATGTTTTAAAGTGTTGGCTGAAGCGAATTATGGAAACCACTCTCAACAAGTTAGGAGAATGGAAGGAGCCTCTCGATGATCAAATCATCCATAGTGATCCAGAGAGAGGATTACTCTCCTTGAGTTTAGTCCCACAGGAGGGCAAGTCAATCTGCTAAAAGCCAAGAGATTCAAAGAAGCCACACCTCATGTCATTTTCTTGTGGCATGCTATGATGCTATGGCGATGAGTAAGCAAAGAATAGCTTTTGGGTCCTGCACACATACTAATTGGATTGAATATTAGTTTTCATGGTTCTTTGAGATTAAATGTATTACATTTTTTTTATTTAGTAATTATTATTTCTTCATTTATTATTAGTTATTCTTTAGCTAGACCACCAGGTGAGGTGAAGTCATTGTAATCAGTTTTTGACATCACAAGAGGGGTCCCGCTTATGTCACAAAGGGATAGATTTTGAAGCGGCTTGTAATGATTAATCAATGTGCCACCTCTCTTATGAGATCAGATCTAGGTGTTTCTGAGCGTAACTGAAAATTAAAAAGTAAAAAGTATATTCATATTTTCTTGGGTGATTGGATTTGCGGTTTTTCCTCATTAATTAGCTAAATGATTGAATGTCATATATGGCATTGAGTGTAAACACCATAACTAACAATTAGCTCACCTAATTTGGACATTTGACACTAAACCATAAAATGTGTATCGATTTTAATTGTTCATCTTATTCTTTTCTTATTTGGGACATTTTACAGTGGAACTTGTTAAATAATAACATGTGGGCCTGTTGATAGTATAGCCTTATTTTATTTTAATTTAGATTATAATTATGATTAGAACTAATGAGAATAGCCTACAGACATCATAATTCCATAGCTCCGTGCCTCACCATAAACAGTGTGGACTTGCCATAATTCACTGTTATCAAGGAAGAGGTTATTTGCCAATGAGTCAGGTTAGGTTTGCAAGAGATGCACTGTCGGTGGGATGTAAACGGTTGAATTTGGGCAAAATAAATGTGTTAAAAACTACTTTGTACCTGATAAACGCCATTAACATCTCAAGTGTACCTCCTAATATGAATACAGATTTCTGCTTTTAAAAGCAGAACAGGCGCGACTCACCTTCTCACATTTCAAAACATATTTGGCATGAATCAAAAGCTAAATGTGTTAGAGTGGCTGTTTTGACAATTTCTGTGTAAAACAAAAAAGCTTTTTTACAAGGAAAAGAACAATTATGTCATACAATTCAGACACAAAAGAAATTACTTTTGGTAGATCCATTTTCCTTACCCAGTCTCTCATCATTGTCTTCCTACACCAACACCTACTGCCTTGACTTTTCTGAAGACACCATAGGAACATTTTGAGATATTGGCTGACAAAAATCCAGAGGGTTACTATAGTCCTCCTGAAAGGAGGATAGAGGACTAAGTATAAGTGGTATTTCACCATGTAATTGAGAATGTTTTTTAATAAAATAGTGAGTGTTTTGTGAGTGGTGTTTCATTTTATTTTTATTCATCATTTCCAGTGATTTTGAGATACAGACAAGTCACATTCATAGAACACCGACTGACCTACAATGACCGAGCAGGGACTAGCGCTTAAGACATTGCTAGCTATTCTTCAATACTTTCAGGTTATTTTAGGCCATTTCCTGTTTTCGCCCCCGGCGATTTGACCAGAAACATACGTTGTATTGATTTTAGCAGCACATTGAACTTGAACGTCTCTGGGTTTATTCTCCTGTGCTTACTTGCCTCTCTTTCAGGCAATCATTGTTTCCTGTCCGGGTTGAGCCCTTGGAGAGACTTTGTTGGTGTGAATTCGGTAAGGACATTGTACCTGCGGTATCAAAGTCTAATTTAGAGGAGGGTGGTCCTTTCACAGTGGTCCTAAAAAAAGTGACAGGGGCATAAATCAACATGGAGGACAGAGGAGAAACAAGGTAACAATCTCCAGATGTCTCCCGGTAATTTGATTTCGGACTTCCCGGCAAGGCACCGCTGAACTGGGCTTTATGGGGACAGAGAGGGCCAGATCAATGACGCTAACATCTGGAGTGGCTTTAATGGGTTTTACTGTACAACCCTCGGACAGTGGGTTGGGGTGCTCTTGTCTCTCATGGGTTCTTCTTCATTGGGTGTCTGAAGACCCAATGAGTAACACAGAGAGACACACACACACACACACACACAGATGTGTATGCTCGCACGCACGCACGCACACACACAATGCCCTCAGATTTGTCTCAGAACAGTTGAAATCTTTATTTTAGTCTTTATTTTCATTAACATTTTGCCTTGTTTTAACAGTCACACATCCTTGAAGTCTAACGGTGTCGCGTTGTTCAAATAACCTGTTGGCTTTAATCGCATCTCTTTTAGTTTTCTTCATAGTTGTTCTGGCTGTGATCCGAGCAAGGCTTCCCACGCAAACCTTTTAAAGTCAAGCGGCTAAGTCAGTTCAATCAACACAATTAGCCTTGCGGTGGTGTGTGAGGGCCATCCGGGGCACAAGATTGTCCTGGCCACTCTATCCTCTCCGTAGAAGCAGGTTACCATGGAAACATCGGAGAGAATTGCCCGCTTGCAGCTTCTGAGAGACCAGCCTCATGCGAGTGCCGTCTTCTCAAGGCCTGCGTTGTTTCCTTTGTGAGAGAGAGCCCGTATAGCCCGTAAGCCTGCTCTATTGAGCTCGCAATCAGGAATGCTTGAAACTTGTTCTATTCTGGACCATCAGCGGTGTATTGTTGTATCCCTCCTTCGACAAATGTACTTTTTGTAAGTCGCACTGGATAAGAGCATCTGCCAAATGCCCTAAATGTAAATATGTTGAATGAAGAAGAGACATATGGAGAGAGATTCGTCTCATAATTATTATATTATTACTAATGGGAGTCAACTTGTGTCTTGTAAAAGTCAGTTGACATTTGAATGAATGTCAATTTGCAATACATCCAAGATTTACATTTTGCACAAATACCGAAAAAAACCATTCTGTATTTTTCAGCATTGTTTGATTTTTTTCAGTTTTATCAACTTGTGTCTCAAAAATTACATCAATTAACGCACGTGTCACGTGATCCACAAATACTGATTCACAAGCCAATTTTAGATTTGTTCTTATTGCAACTAAAGCGTATGAACATAGGAAAGAAAATGGTGGTATTTGTGCAAAATGTAAAATTTGGAGTCAAATATGTATGCATTTGTACAACTCGTTGCACATTCATTCAAATGTCAATTTATAAGACACAAGATAACTTTTACAAGACACAAGTTGACTCCTATTAGTATTCATAACTATGAGACAAATCTCTCACCATAGAGACAGCACACTGTTGACAACAGAAACACAACATGGTGAGGTGGAGACATGTAGCTGTCAGCATGCCTGGCTGCAGCAGTGTAGTTGAGGACAGCATTCTGAGGCCTATGTTATGTCTACAGCGATCCCTTCAGCGGGTCGCTGTGCAGCGCAGCAGAAAGGACAACACACGTCGGAAGATTCAATTTTAAGTCATGTTCCGTCTTCGGGTCTCGTCAATATAAACGGCGATGGCAATGAACGGATGCTCCGAGGTTTTGAGCCGAAGTTATAGCTTGGCACGGCCGAAGTTATAGCGTGGCACACCAGTGTCAGTGCTCTCATTGACAACAATGGTTTGGGATTTATGGAGCGTCGTATGCCGGTGGACAGCGCGTCCAGTGTGCGACCACTTTCAGAAGTGGGTGCTTGGAGCATTAGTTAATATGATAGATATAATACAAGGTTTATGGAATGTCACAATGAAACTCAACTGTTTTGTTGTCCATTGATCTGCAAATTCCCCGAGCATCGTCTCACTTTGATTCAGACGGCTCAGATGTAATGAACATGGACTGCAGAGAACAGGGAAACAGAGGGGGCAAGTCGCCCCGGGGACTCTGATCTAAGGTTGAAATATTATGTTTATCCATGGTGAGCTCTTTTACACCCATGGGGCCTCATTGTCATTGTCGAAGTTGCTAATGCCCAAAATTCAGACAGGAACCATCCTATTTCTTTGTTGGAGTTACACAAGTTGACAAGATAATTGTCCTCTTGTCCTGGTTGTTCAACGGCGCATATACTCTCCAAATTTAGTTTGAAGTCACGAAAACACGCGACAACAGACGTTTCCAAAATTCAGTTGGTCTCGATCTGCAACCTCAGCACTAGACGCCACTAAATCCTATACAATCTGCCCTTTAAAAATATATATTGTAGTTTTGAGCTGACAGCAGTGACAAGGTCATGCACTCATTTTGAATAAAAAAATCCCAGTAAATATAATCAGCCAGCACTTTGTGATGATGATCGGCCGACCACATCATCCGTAAGATACATTTCGCATTTGTTCCGTTGGTCAGTGGCCATTCAGCCTGGCAAGCTTGACGATAATGCTTTAATACAGTGCCATTACCTTTGGAATAATGTTCTAGATTCTAAAGCTCCATCTGCCTGCTTTCCTCTTGACGGGGCCCGCAGTGGCGTTCTACGCCCGCCCTGACTGTGATCTACAACTGCAGAGATTTACCGCAGCATCCTCGCCATTAACGCTGCATCCCATGGCCTGGATCAATAATGCATCGTGTTTTGCCATGCGGCCTCTTCCACAGGCCATTACAAAGGGAATTTATGGAGAACCAAAAGTCCAAGGACACGCACGAGGAGGAGGAGGAGGAGGAGGAGGATGGATAAATGGAAAAACAGAGGAGCCGCAGGATAACAGATGTAGTGATGGGTAGATTATCTAGCCCAAGGAAAGCTTATTCTAATGAAAGACAGCACCAGTGACAGAGCACTGACAGAGGAACCAATGATTTACTTATTTACTATTTCTGGGATGTGTTACAGCTGGCTATCGGCTTTACATAGCCTTGACAAGAAGATATTCCTTGATCATGAGAATGTAGAAGAACACCGTTTTGTCAAGGTCAGTCATGCTATCACTGCAAAGGATTTGATTTAGGCCTACCATGAGTCAGGGGTGTATTTTTCAATATTATCGCATGGCCCTAGCAATAATTGTGATTACTAAGACAACTGTTAGTACAGCCCACTATATTTTCCTCAGTTCATTCTGATTGGTGTTGCTATCGGCAGGCAACCTCTGAAACTACTGTGATTGGTTAAAAACACCTGTGCAAGTGCAATTAACTGCAATTCATGGGATTAAACACATCCTGAAATGAAAAATAACCGTTTCACCGTCTTTGCTAATTTGCAAGTTATTCACCAAAGTATTACCTATTTCATAAAATCTGTTTACATTCAGATCTGATACTTGCAACTGCTTCTACACCTATTTTTACACGGAGACTTCTAGAAAAACATGAGTTTTCCTAATGTAATATTCCCCTCATGTAAACCTTGCATGTCTCCTACATGTGCAATTAATGTACTAAGATAGATACTGTACATTGAAATAAACAACTTGGTAACCGAATGCCTTACAATAGCTTTTTATATTGTCTTTTATATTCTTTATTAACAATAGTTAATAAAGTATTAAATAGTATTACAACTCAGTCTCTTTCGGCCAGCCACTTTCTAATTGAACCATTTTTCTCACTACTTCCTTCACTACCCTTGACAGTGTGCTTCTTCACCTCCATGGGGGTCATCGACTTCCTGTTGTTCGATCAGAAACATTGTATACGTCCACTGGATCTACCTTTGCGATTTTATCCCTGCAGATCACAGGATCATTGAATAATTTATATCAGAAGAGTCAAAGACCAAGAGTAGTTATGAGGCTGCCCGTTGAACCTGGTTCATCAGGCCCACACTGGGTCTAAAGCCCTGCAGTGATTCCTTGTGTTGAAGGATGCAGAACATCGGCATCTATTTGTGACCATCTCCTTCAACATACTTCTCGTATGTTGAAGTATGTCGAAGATAAAGAGGTCAGAAAATGCAACTGAGGCAGGTTTACACTCCAGAATACAACAGTAACAGTACAGAGGGGATGGGTATCAACATTATATTACAATTACAGTTCAGATATATGGGTAACGCCGGTGGCTGGAGTGGCTCAGGAGGTAGCTCCTCCTAGCTAAGCATCGAGGTGCCCCTGAGCGCTTAAAAGAACACTTTGAAAAATATAACACTTCACAGACTTTAATGACTGTTAATGTTGACTTTTGGGAAACCAAAGGCATGCCGACACAAAGAGGATGACCCGAGCTGTCCGTAGAGGGGCGATATTGGTGAGTTTATCACCATTAAATACAATTAGGTAAGATGGATCTAATGCAATTAGATAAGACTAACCCTAACCCTAACCCAATTCCTGAGGGAATTGCGACTAACTTGCAGCTATTGGAGACCAGGTGCTAAACCGGGTCTGCCATCTTGTGTTGTCTGCCATTCAGGTGCTTCTGAGTGCTGAGTTTTCAACGCATACGGAGATGCCGGCAGAAGATGGATGGCCAAGGGGCTGTCCTCTACGTTTGATCTGTTCTCTCTGCTTGGGGTCTGTTTGTATCCATAAAGCCGCCCTTTCATCTATCAGAGGAACAAAAATGATCCCCTATATGACACTGTATTCAGACCATAGACTGTAAAACAATATGGACGTATCGTCCGTGACGTCACCCATTGGTTTACACCACAACCGTTACGAAGCCTTACAATTCATGTTATGGGGCACCACCGTTGCGTGAGATTTTTTTGCAACCAGTGGCGGAAACGACACATTTGGCACATTGAGGCAGGTAATTAAATGGCTGCCTCGTGGTAGTCTCTCCCAAAACTCAATAAATTTTTTATGAAACGGGACCTCTCAAAATAAATTATATGGAGATGAACTAGCCACTGAGCTCCTAACCGAAGGAAGAAGAAATGTATTTGCTTTTGTAGCAGATGGGGTATATCCCTTTAAGAGAGGTGTGGGTGGTTCCCTCAATTACCTTGTTGCATATACAGCTGTCTCCTTTCATATCTGTCTGCTGTGTCAGCTCCCACTAGATGCCAGTTATGAGTGCCACTTAATTCTGCCGCTGAGCTACAATTTCTGGGCGTTTCCCCTTATCTCACATCTACTCCCGCAGTACTTGTCTCTCTTGCTCTCTGTTTACCTGCTTTCTTATTCATTTATGTTCCTATTATCATTCACTTGAAGCCCCGGACACATTAATTCACAGATTTGAGATGTGCAACATATCGTGTTATTGACCCTTGTTATTAACTTCACTTGTTGGCTGTGATACACAACGCAAGCACATTACTGCCCCTACAACTAGTTTTACTGTCACAAGCAATAATGTCCATGGCTTATGGAGAGATTTGTCAAAATGCATATATATTTATGAATCCAAGGTTTACATTTTGCACAAACACCTAAAAAAATGTATATGTCCAAGTCTTCAAATCCAAAATTGGCTTGTGAACTGTTGAATCTGCATTAAGTGACGTGTACATTCATTGATGTAGTTTTGAGACAATCTCTTTTCCTCTTTTGAATTTTGAGACAAATGTCAGTGTTTCGGTGTGCGATTCGTAACTCGTAACTACCGATCGACGCGTGTCTACTGAGGTTTCTTCTTCTGGTGGTGGAGTGGAGAAACTCAACTTTGGCGCTTATGTAACTGCTCAAGTACCTCGGTTTGGCAATAATAACGGTAAAGCACACCCTCTCGTGTAATATTGCTTATGTACTAGGCAGTTTAGCTAGCGTTATTTGCTGGAGTAGTAAACTAATAGTTTAATTATGTAGCCTAGGAGTCTGGATGTGATCGATTGTTTTCCAGGTATTAGTCGGACCTATTTCCAGGGAAGCTGGAAGAGATGGTACTAGCAAGACATTCTATTTTGAGAGCGAATCGCCCCAAAATATGAATCGAATTTTAATTATATATATTTATTTTGTTATTGTTAACACAACTATTGTTAGGTTGTGGGTTAGCCCTGACAACTAGACAATTGCGGTCGCTACCCCATCCAAAGACTCCTATATAATGAAACTATTCGTACTACATGATTGACATCCAAAAGTGTTCAGTTTAGTCATTTTTATTCACGTAACCCTGTGGAATATATTGCCATCATTAGAATGCCATATAATAGCATAGTCTAAGAACTCAGCTAGGCTATTGCACAATATCAAGTTGCTATGCACACACAAGTTAAAGCTTTGCTCTCGAGAATGACCTCAGGTTCACTTATATTTCCTCTGCTATTATGTTGTATTATCAGAATAGTCTTTATACTGTTATAATCTTTATACTGTTATCATTAGAGATGTTTCCTACGATGCACTTACATGTACTTCCTTGTGGAGGCCACAGTGGAACAGTAATTTCACAAGCCTGACTGTGAAAATGGCCAACATACCCACACCATGTACTTAAAAGAGTTGAATTCCTCCACTGTGGATGTTGCAGAACATCTGGGGCTTTTAGTCAAGCCTATTGGTCTTCATATACTTTAGATTTCATCTAGATTACTTTAATAAACAAAGGACTAAACTATACCAATGAGACCTGCTCAAGACTATCTTAAGAATGAGCTCATTTCGATATATTTCAGGTAAAAAACACACCTTTCCAACATGTGGTAACTTAATATATGTACTTTATTATGTAAGTATGTAACAATTATATTGGTATATGTATGTTGCCTTCAACATACATATACCAATATAATTGTGGGGATCGGTCGCAGTGTTTTTATTGGACGAGACATGGGTTTATGAGGCCTACCAATAACAAAACAATCTCCATGCCCATATCAGAAAAATACAGTATAAAAAAACAACAAACAACAAAAGGTCTGTTGATATTTTGATGAAAGCTCAAGTTTTTTCTTCACATAGAAGATCAAAAGCAACAAAGGGGAACAGTGGAAATAAAGCTGTGTGCAAGTCATCTAAGCATTTGTGAAGTGTGATTGCATTTTGTCCATTTTCATTCACATGAAAGGTATTAGATGGAAAGCAGACGATGGCACAATCATGTCAAGCTATCAAGATATTGTTGTGTAGTGGAAATGACCAGATTGAAAAACCATTTTATTAACTAGTAAATGTATTTATTAAGGTAGAAATCAATTACATATGATTAATTTAACAGACGGCGTTCAGAAAGGGAGTGCACATCATCTTGAAATAAACCGGGCGACAAAGAGTGAAGTTCAGAAAGATGAGATAGAAATCCCCGGATCCAAATCGGCCAAAAGGAGCCTCTCACGGTATTATCAGGAGCCCTTCATCAAATCACCTTGCAGGCTGTAACCTAATCTCTGTTATCTTCCATCTCAACTCCAATTTAGCACTCATGCCTTGTGAGCATTCAGCATTAGCATAATATATACAGGAAGAACATACACCTCTTGATGCATTATGAAAATACATGGATGTTCTACGTGGTTTGTTATTAGCTTGCGCAATACATAACACATGAATGTATTTTCAAGTCAACAATATCAATCGCATTTGAGGATGTGAAGGTACAAAGTAGGAAAAAACCCAATTATTTTTGCAACTTTCACAGTTCAAAATGGATTCAACTAATCAAACGACAATCAAGTCATCGCAATAGCATTGTAAATTCGCGCGTGTGTACAATTGTGACGTGTTCCCACTCATGTGCTGTGTTGTGTAAGCAGTGATTCGATGAATAGAGTTACCAGGCTCTGTTGTGAAGCACAAACATCATCACACATCCACTCCATGTTCTCATTGTTCAAAGGATACTTTGGATGAGTGCACTTACGTCTCCTCCTCTTCAAAAGGAGCCACTCTATAATGTATTATTGTTGTTATTATTGCCATGGGACTGCATTGTTTTTGACGACGGCAGCGGAGGGCCATCTTGGCTGCTCTTTTGTGTTCTGATGATTTTTCCAAGGTGTTAGTCAAACATTGGCTGAATAATTATGCCTCAATCAGGCAATCTGCCATGCAAATGTGAGGCCAACAAGTTCTGCTCTGCGTCAGAAACAGATGGGAAGTCTGTTTTGAAGTGAATAGATTTGCGTTGCTAAAATGTCTTCACTTCATGTCTTCATACGTTTTTGTCAGATGGGGTTACTGCAGTTGATTGGACAGTTTACATTTTTATTGTGTAGAATACATTTTACATATTGTGTAGTTATAGATTAATCTAGACTATAACATCTATAAATCTATACATTTGTAAAAATAACCCAGTGATACCTGCCACGGTGACTAGGGACCTGTATCTCACTTCATACAGCGGACCAAGTAGCTCTCCACTAGTCACTACAGGAGACCCAGTAGCTCTCCACTAGCCACTACAGGAGACCCAGTAGCTCTCCACTAGTCACTACAGGAGACCCAGTAGCTCTCCACTAGTCACTACAGGAGACCCAGTAGCTCTCCACTAGTCACTACAGGAGACCCAGTAGCTCTCCACTAGTCACTACAGGAGACCCAGTAGCTCTCCACTAGTCACTACAGGAGACCCAGTAGCTCTCCACTAGACACTACAGGAGACCCAGTAGCTCTCCACTAGTCACTACAGGAGACCCAGTAGCTCTGGGTGATGTAGTGCAAACAGAAGAGACAATGAGATCCTCAAACGTCTCAAACTCACATGGCTGCGCTTGTGTTGCAGTGCTGTAGCAGCAGGTATACAGATATAGATATACTATACATAATACATTTATTTACAGCTTCTATCCCAGTATTCAGAGGGACCACTAGTGATTGAGGACCTTGCCTGTACTGTAATGATCCATGGCAGACAGATGGTTCAGCATCTGCTCCAGTAAACCCATACAGTATACAGACAGACCAAATACATTATTGACAGACTAAATGCTGGCCTTCGTCAGTACTTTAATGTCCCGGCTGGTGTTGCTATCATTTACATGTGTGTATATTTACACACGATCAGCCACAACATTAAAACTACCAGCCTAATATTGTGGAGGTGCTCCTCGTGCCACCAAAACAACTATGATCTGTCAAGGCATGGACTCCACAAGACCCACAAGTTCACTTGCTGCCTAATACATCCCACCCCTTGAAAGATTATTCACTTCCCCTGTCAGTGGTTTTAATGTTGTGGCTGATCTCTCTCTCTCCCTCTCGCCCTCTCTCTCTCTCTATAGGCCTATATATAATTTGCAACTCTGTTTGGAAAAATATATATGCTTTTTGTGCAAAATGTTAAATAAATATGTATGCATGTGTACAGATCATTGTTCATTCATTCAAATGTCAATTTACAAGACACGAGTTGACTCCTAGCGTTAATACTTATGAGACAAACCTCTCCATATTAAATTAAACCCAGAAGGTTTTGTGCACATAATAATCATAGTCATAGTCATAAACCGCGCACGTTTCTGATAAAAGGGTGCCGACACCCGGCAAAGTACACACACAGCGTACAATGTCGCGACAACATTGCCGTTTTGTTTTTGCCAACCAAGCACTACATGGAGGCTACAGTTGTGTTTGAACTCATTATCAGATAGATTCTCCTCAATGACTTTTACTGTTGGTTGCCATTGACGGCGGCGGCACCAAAGGCAAAACAACCCAAACAAACACATGGCCATTTGGCAGTGTGGCAAATCTCATTTAACAGCAACGCGGGG